>VZTY01004642.1:82415-244892 GCA_013400935.1 Turnix velox
TCTCCTTCCCTTCCCAAGCCTTCCCTTCCCTTCCCTTCCCTTCCCTTCCCTTCCCTTGCCTTCCCTTGCCTTCCTTTCCTTTCTATGTAGATGTACAAGCACTAGAACTATAGTTAGCCTAATTAATCGGTTTCTGAACTGTAACTTAAAATGTGATTTTCAGCCGTAATTTCCCTCAATTCATATCATCTGGCTATACTGAAATGATTATTTGCAGACCAGTGAATGAAACATGGATAATCAACAATTTTTGATAGTACAATAAAATTACTGCAATTGAAGTACAATATTTTCAGTAGTTTAAAGACAATGGGCTATAGATACTGACCCCATTTAGCAAAGTGCTTAGCTAAAGCAAATACTTAACTTTATTTCTGAGTGTTGAGTTAGAAAAAAATGCAGGGAAATGCATTTAGCACCAGTAAGCAACATCCATGTAGGATGAAAATAGAAACTGGTATTCAGGTTAGCAAAGACCAAGGTACAGTTTGGTTCATATGTTTTAGTGAGCAAGGGACATGTATTGAAATGATGGTCAAGTGAAAATGTGATTTATCATAAAAATGATATTATGCTGCTCCTAACAATATTCAGATATATTTTTGCATTAGTTAATAAAACAAACTGATAAGAACAATAAATCAAGACATTTTATCTTCATTTGTATAAATGTATATCACATAAATAAACATCATACTGATGCAGCATGCACTTACATATATATCTGATAGAGAAAGATGGATTTTGCAATGATTTGGACAAGTTTTCTATCTTGATTCTAGATGTATCAACAGAGCTGTGTTAAAGTAGTTGATTCACCTCCTCTTCACATCAGCTGTATCCCTGGATTACTGTTTTGAAATAGAGAAACACTTTCCTAATGCATTTGCAATTCCTCATGACATCAATGGGAAGTGCTGAGATATTGTCTGCAATCTCATCTACCAGCATATATGCAGTGGAGTGTAGACTTTGCATTTACATTAATTTCCCTGCCCCTCCAAGCCCCAGTTACTATTTCAGGTATTGCTCACCAAAAGTGCCCATGAAGGGGACATATTTTCCTCATTTGGAAACAGGAACATTCAATTTCCATGTAACCTTAACCCTGACCCTAAATTTGCAACCTTTAAAGATTAGCTTAAACAGAAGATCAATTTTGTTTATAGTGATGAGTATTGATTTTTCTCCCTGCAGTGCATGACACTGGCCTGACTATTAATAGAGGAGAAAATATTATTCCCTATGGCTAGGAAGTTCTGTAACATAAAAAGAAGCTAGGTATCATAGAATCATGGGCCAGAAACAATGGATGTAAATTGGAAGGGGGTAGATTTAGACTTGATATAAGAAAGAAATTCTTTACAGTGAGGGTGGTGAAACACTGGAACAGGTTGCCCAGAGAGGTTGTGGATGCCCCCTCTCTTGAGGTGTTTAAGGCCAGGCTGGACATGGCACTGAGCACCCTGATCTAGTGGGAGGTGTCCCTGCCTAAGGCAGGGGGGTTGGAACTCGATGATCTTTAAATTCCCTTCCAACCCGAACTATTCTATGATTCTATGGAACAGTCTGGGTTGGAAGACACCTGGAAAGGTCATCAAGTACAACTCCACTGCAATGAGAAGGGACATCTTCAACAAGATCAAGTCACTCAGAGTCTAATCCAATCTGACCTGGAATTATTTCAGGGATATGGTATCTATCATGTCTCTGGACAACTTGGGCCAGGGCTTCACCCCGCTCATTGTAAAAAACCACCTTTATTATATCTGTTCTCAATGCATAGAAATATATAGAATCATAGAATAGTTCTGCTTGGAAGGGACCTTAAAGATCATCAAGTTCCAACCCCCCTGCCATTGGCAGGGACACCTCCCACTAGATCAGGCTGCTCAGTACCTTGTCCAGCCTGGCCTTGTATGTGTGAGTATTTCTTTGTACATACCTATTTTTAGACACATACATGGAATGCCACCATCAGCTGCCCTGCACAAGGGGCTTCTAAAATGAAAACAAACTTTCTTTACCATCTTCAAAGAGCCCCCCTGAGCGAGGTGAGTTTGTTTGTAGTAACCCAAGGGAGGCAGCAAGCTTGTTTAGTATCCCTCCTCTTTCCTGAAGCAAGAAGCAGGCTGAGATTTTGTCGTTGTCCTCTCCCCACTCACCCCACCATCAGCTCTTCACCCCCCTTCTTCTCCTTCTCCCCTTCTGCCCCCTTTCCTCTCCCTCCCCCAGCAGCGGGGGGCCGGCAGGGTAAGTCCCCGCCGCCAGGAGCTGTCCATTCAGCACCCCGAGCCCACGGGCTGCCTGCCCGCCCGCCAAAAAACAACAAAAGAAGGGAAATATTAATTAATTAAAAAAGGTGGTTGGGGAGGGGGGGGGGGGGGGGGGGGGTTGGGGGGGGGGGGGTNGGGGGGGGGATGGAGAGAGCTTTAAAAAAAAAGTAAAAAAAAAAAAAAAGCAAGCCAATCTGCTCAATCCTCTGCCTGCAGGCAGACTCTAACGGAAACCACATATGCTTTCCCTCTCCCTATAAGAAATCTTCATTGGGGCATTAAAATACTTAAAAGGATTAGTCGTTAAATACTTGTACATTTGGTTTAATTTGCTAGAAAGGCTGTGTCACAGGGTTACATCAGAAAGCCAGAGAGTTTTAATCTCACTAGCAGTATTTACCTAGATGTTCTATTCTTTCTTCTGCTTATTACAGGGATAATATTAATATCCTACTTGTCCAGAGGGAAGAAGTTTAAAAAAAAAAAAAAAAAGAAAGAGAAAAAAAAAAAGAGCTGTATGCTGGCATAAAAATATCAAAGAGACTTTTAAGGTAAAACAAACCAAAACAAAGCGGCATGAACTGGAGCATGGCATTCCTTCCCTCAGCCTGTTGCTTATTTCAGAAGATGATGATGATGTGGGGATAAGGGTAACTCAGTAGTTTACATGAGGAGTTGGAGGGTAATCTATTAGATCAAACAGTTCTTGTAACATGGGGAATGCTGGGTTTGTTTAAAGTCCTCTCCCTTTTTAGCCTCAGTTTCCCTGTATGACAAGGTGTACAGTTCCTTTGTCAATCATCTTTGATGTGGTAGCTACATTTTTTTGTTGCAAGGGTCCAAAATAAATTTTCTGCAACTGTGACTGTGTAAAAGAAACAGGGATCATAAATCCAAGGAAAGCAGGTACAGGAACTAATTTCTGTGGACTTCTCAACGGGGAGTGTAATTGGGCTGTAGGAGGATACTGACATTGAGGCTAACCTTTTTTTGTGACTAGGGAGAGGGGATGGACTGTTGCAGCTTGAACTTTCCCTTACACAGAAGTCCTTAGCCCTGGCATTCCTTCTACAGACTTGTTATAGCTATATACATTCCAAAAAACTCCATCAAGCTCTAAGATATCAGTGAAATTTTTTGATTTTCAAATAAAGATTTATTTCATTCACATTTCAGACAGTTTGAGGGATGAAATGGTCCCATTTAAGTGGGATTTCTGTTAATTTAATAAGAAAAAACTAATTGGAGTAGTATATATTTATTGTTTCTAAGAAAGAAATCCCGGATCTTTCATAGAAAGGGAAGAAGGGATTAAAACAAGTTCCACCATCAAGTTCTTTGTTTGCTTTGCAGGATCAGAACACCAGAACAACCTACAGCTAACCATTATTATTATATCAATGGAGTTAATACCATTAGGAGTAATCTCACTGCGAGTTCTGCCATGACTTCAATAAGACACAACCTAATGTCATGTTAATTCCTCTTGATCACCATCCAGAGTAAAGTAAACCCCAGAAATAGCAACACAGAGTGTCCTGTCAAAAAATACGATAAAAATACAGTGTCACTGGCTTTGTGTAGAGATATAGAAGAAAAACTGCCATGCAGTCTCCCCATCTCCAAAGTGCATGAATACATTTCAATAAAGTGGATTATAATTTCACAACTGAGATCTAATCTCAAATGTTATTCAGATGAGCTAAACAATACAGTGTTCTGCAGTGGTGAGATACAGGGTGAGGCTTGGGTAAGGCTCATCAAGTTAGGCACCTGGCTGTTTGGGACTCACAAGAGAATATCTTTAGAATTTACCTGTCATTCTTCTTACAAACCATGGAAGAGCTGAATTCCTGGGAACTAACCAAAAGACTTTCTGAATGCCTTTCTTAATGGTGTAAGAAGCAGAAAGGATGCTTTATTATACAGTGACTCAGGAGATGATTTTTGATGCTTATAGTCTATTACTAGTGTTTATTTATTTATTTGTGCATCCCCTATCTCTGTTTTAGCATTTTTTACACCTCCTAGGCTTGTTTTTTTACCTGTTTTTTATACCTCCTGGACCTCTCAACCTGACTCAATTTTTGGGGACGTCTGAATATCACCCTGCCCTTGACATAAAGGGCACTTTTTTTTTCCTGAGGCTTTGTGCTTTGTGCTTTTTTCACCCTCAAAAGAAAAGAATGGTTTCTTGTATTCAAAGCATAAATGCAGCTGCCCACGAGACTGCTTGGATAAGGAGTAGATAAGAGAGTTACATTAGGGCAGAAATTCGGGTCACATCATATCAAACTGAAAGCGTCAGGCCAAAGATAGGCTTGGCTACTAATATTTATATATGATCATTTTAAATGTGAAAACACCTCCTGCCATGGAAAAAAATTCCTTTTCAGTCTCAAACTGGTGCAGGTATTTTCAATAGCGTTAGTTCACCGCTTGCTAAAACACATTTGCATCTTCTTTGCATTATTTATTGTTATCCTACAGGCCAGATTGTCACACTAATCATGATTTATGTCACTGAATTTTACCATCTTCTGCCTGATTATATTTTCAAGTGGTGCCCTTGGACTTTAAGAAGAGAAATGTCAGGGCAAGTCTTTTACACCTGTTACACAGCATAGGTGGATGCTGCTTGTTGTCAAAGTCATGCAGAAAAATGTCTCTTCTTCAGCAGCAGCTCCTGGAATTGTGACCTTAACACATCTTTAGCAGACAGACTCTTTAATGCTTTCAAAGCCTTTAAAATCCTGTTACAGGAACACTTTATATGTTTATGCTTGACAGACCAAGGGGAGAATTTTCCAAGTCACTGTGATGCATGCTGCAATATGTAACATAATAAGCAGTGCATGTGATTGTGACAGTGGATGGACATGGTGGATGTTGGTAAAGATTTTTGGACATATGTGGAAGATCACTCCTTGCCTCTGCTACTGACTTTTTGTGTTGCTTTGGAAGAATCATCCAAGAAGTTATTATTACATTTGTTATGTTTTGCATTTATGTTATATCTTTCCATTTCTTTCCTTTTTTTTTTTTAATCTCTTAGCAAAGTTAGGCCCTTGGTGTGATTGTGTCTTGCTTGAGAGAAAGAGAACCTTGATTTGAGCTTGAGGCCACTCAAAATGCAAGAAGTAAAAAATTTGCATAATTTTTTGTGAAAGAAAGTAACTGTGCAACACACAATATGAAACCTTAAATTGTCATGACTTGCTTAATAACTTGCTCCACTTTAACTTAATCTGAGAGACTTGGTTGAGACACAGCCTGCCTGTACGTCCTACGAGTCTGCTAATGTGATCATCAAGGACAGACACTCATGGACTGAAAAGGTGAAATGAGCACAAGTGAAATGTTTAGACTTCATTTATCGGTCTACAGAGGTAAATGAAATACTGCCACCCTAAAATTACTAAAATTACAGACAGGCTCTTGAATTGGCTACCAGAAAAGCAATATTCTTCTGCCATGAAAAAAGATATTTCATTTTCCTTCTTCTACCCAATAAGGCCTGAAGTTAGAAGTCCTTGTCACCTATGCCAGTTCCCCAGCTTTGCTACCATATTCATTCTCTCAGGTTCTGAATTCCTAGTCACGTGAAATTTCCTTTTACAAGTACATGCTCCTGATATTACCTACATACTACTAATGGCTTAAATTTATTTCAGGTGTTGATTAGGCTTCCTTATGCCTACAACCACTGAACTAATGTGAATGAAGAGTGAACTCATGTGAATTTCCTATCATTTGCAAATTTTGCATTGTTTGAAGTCCTAACCCAGGGCTGTTTTCTTTCTTTCAGCCACCAAGGGAGCAAAAGCTCTGATGAGAAAAAGGAGAAACAAGTGCTTAAATGCCACATGGTCTGTGGAGCTGCATTTTATTTGCATAAGGGGATCATCTAGGACACTTCTGTTAAATAACAGCATTTTAACCTGGGGTACCAGATATGTCATTGGTGTAAATCAGTGCAACTTCCAAAGGACATGTGTTGATTTTACACCCACTGGACATGTGGCTCAGCCAGTCTGTGATTTTTAGCACTTAGTTTTCTTCATGAACAGAAAATAGCATTATCATTTGCCAGCAATAAGGATATCTTTAATCAAGAACAGGGATCTAATGTACTGCTAGGTGCCAAAAAGACAGTCCTTAATTTAGAAGCATCTTGGGGTAGCATGAAATTGCTCCATGAATGCAGGGAACTGAAGGACTAAAACAAAATAATAATAAAAATATGTTGAAATGTTCACTTTTACATGGACATGACTTATTTAGGCATATGCATTTCTCTGAACTATTTCCAGAGCAAATTTAACCATGAAGGAGGAAAATTCTTATGTTCTCTTGAGTATATATATATATAGCTGCAGATGTCATCATGTAGCCAAATTCTGATCTTATTTCCATCCATAGAAATAAAGAGCAGGTTGACAGAGTTACATTTTTACAAAGATAAGATGAGCATTTTGACTACTATTGCTGAACTTATGTGGAAAATGTGAGATATTAATTTGATAGCCTGGATTTAAATTATTTCTAAGAATGTTCCATGAAAAGAAAATTAATTTGCAAAGATACTGTGAAGAAAAATTCATTTATACCTTTTGTGCAGAAAGAACCTGTTGAATGACATTTAAAAGAGGATTAAAGCTGATTTCTTACAAGCAGTAGAATAATCAGATTTCTAAGCTAAAGTCCTTCAATTCATCTGCAAAGCTGACTGAAGTTGAATCATCGTTCAGTAATTTACATGTCATTTACAGGGGCATTCATTGTGCTTTTAGTACTGTAAATATGATCTGAACAGCTTTTGATCTTTTGCAGCATTTGCAGGAACATATTATTGTTTCTGAGAAAAAAAGGAAGAGTTTTATAGAAAAAAAAAATTATCCGTAATGCTTTCTTACAATGTCAAAACAAATGTGTCAACCAAATGGTAATATCTGCACTAGTTTCATTTATCTGCACACGGTGGTTGTGAGGTTTAATGACTGTTTGTCACAAAAATACATTTTAAGGGAAGCAAGCAGATTGCTGAGTAGCAAACATGTTTTATGGAGTATGTAACATTGTAAACACATTTCAGTTTCAATAGGATTCATGGAGGATTGCAAAATGAATGTGTTCATACAAAATGAAAAGGAGACAAAGCTTGTATTTTCCTACCTAAGTGTTTTGCGTTCATTTGTTTTTGCTAGAAGGATTCATTTGTCACCATTAAAATTCACACCTTCATACTTATTTTTTGCAGCAAACTAGTCTCACCTTTGAACTGGGACTAATTCTTCTGACATATATTTGACCACAGTTCCCATAGTAAGTAAACCCTCCCACATTTCCCACAACTGCCAGCCTTGTTTATACTGTCAATTCTTTCTTGAAGGATCAGATCTTTAACAGTGCCAAAGCCTGGGGAGTCAATGAAAAGGATTCCCAAAAGCTTTGGATCAGGCTATGGCAGTAAAGCATCAGTAACTTCAATAGAATTACACCAATTTACTCCACTGGAGGATTTGACCTGGTGTTTAATACTGTACTCTTCACCATTCTGAGATTCATTGTCAAAACTTCTGCAGGCACGAAAAAGAATTGTTCTAATACCAGAATTTTGGCTGGGAGTAGGGTAGAAGAAGGTAGTTTTGATTTCTCAATGTAATAGCTAAGTCACATAATTAATACACTAAACTGTTGTTAAAGTTTGGATATGGTTATGGGATGATGATGCCTTATAAGAAATCTGAATGGCAGTCTTGGCATGGATTAAGAGAGAATGGTGCTAACATTTATCCTATGCTATTGACAACTGATTTATTCTGAGATCAATCAATTTCTGAAATTACTTCTTTCATACCTGTTCAGAATTTAATCTCCAGTTTTGTGTTTTCTGAAAAAAACTCACACATTTCAGTCCATCGTCTTAAAGGTGAATTGTCCTGTAATGTCTGCCTGTTTCTCCTTTGTGTCCTCATGTTTTATTTTCTCCATCAGCTTATAGATGGCATCTAGCATGGACAGGATGGTTGTGATAACACTTGTACAATATTCATAATACTTAGCATGCCCTCTACTAGATTTTTGTGGTGTATGCACAACATCATCCTTTTGTTACCTTCAGCCAAGTATTCTACATTGCCTGGTTTTCTTTTAGTTCTGTCTATTGACAACTTGCAGCTGAGCAACCTTTTCCTCCTTCCACAAATCTACTGAAGAGAAGCAGTAGCTCATTTTGGAGGTGCCATGTTTAATCCTCATCACACAGATGCTGATTTCACATTGCAAATTGCTCCTCTCTGTCTTCTCTCCTGTTTTCTTCTTTGTCTTCCCTCCTTTTTTCCTTCTTTGTTTTTCAAGACATTCTCAGATCTTATTTTTGGAATGCAAGAATCAGCCTCATTGCATTCTTTCTCTCTATTAAGTGGGTCTTTTGTTTTGGATGTCAGATTGTGGTAGTCCTGTCTCACTGACTTGGTAGTGCTCTTCAGTGTGCCCATAAAGACCGAGTATAACTCTAGGTGATGTTGCATCTGTAATCAAGTAAAGAAATTTCTCTTCCCCAAGAGTTGAAGGAATGAGAAAGGACAAGTGCTTGCAGCAAAGAAGAGACTATGAGACAGGAACATTCTTTGCCATGATCAAGTATCTTGTGTATCTGGGGTATGACAGGATAGAAGAGTGTATGGTATCTTCAGGCACTGAAAACTCATGTACCTGACATCTGGATGTCAAGCAAGAATAACTGAAGCAGTCAGTTGGATTTAATTCTTCAGAGATAAGAAATGAAACAAGACATAGTTACTGTTGTGCTTTATTCCATACAGGTGTTACCTTGAAAAGAAAATTTACCATACCATTCCTGCCCTTTTGCTCTGGATACAGGTCAAGTTACCCAGAATCTTCTTCATTGCATGACTAAAGGTTCAAATGGAGTTATGTATGGAGAAAGTCCTTGAAACTGTGGAAAAACATGAGTTTTTTGATCTTTTTTTCCCCCAAAAGTCTAGTGTGTGTGTGTGTATGCATTTATGTGTGTAAAATTCTCTAAAAACAGGACAAGTGCCTAACTGCTCCTTAGTAGAAGGGCACATCCTTCTACTAATCACATATATATTTGTGTTCTTGAGAGAAAAGAGGCCATAAATTACAGGGAAAATTATGAATCCATGGTCTCTTTTTCTTGCTTGTCCAGTTCTCAGCCTTATTAGAGGAGATGGTCTTCTAGTGACATAAATCATCAGAGGCTTAACATATGTGGTAGCTTATCTCAAGCCCATGGGCTCTTCTTTAACTTTTGGCTACCCTAGATAAAGTTATGCTGCTCATCTGTTTCAATGAATATTGATATGTGACTCATGTCTCTTCAGCGTTTCTTCAGATCCTCAGCCCTCAAGTGAATACCCCTAAGCTAATAATTTGCCTGGCCAGATTTCCACAGGCTGCATCTTCAGTGATGCTTGACAAGTTTTGTGTCAGAAAGCAGAATATTTTGTGTTTTGTCATCAGTCAGTTTATCTTAACTGTAAGTGACAAACAGGAGTTATCTTGGACACTATCAGAGGCATGTTCTTCACTGCTAGGCATTCTTCTTGTCTGAATCCTTTTCAGTAAATTTTTAGAAAGTATTTTTGGTGGTTAAAGCAACTAGAAGTGCCTCCACCTTGCCTGTTCCACAATGTCTTGGAGTTTTATACCATTACAAATGAATGAGTGTTTCTGCTTCTCATTGACCTTGGGCATCTGTTTAGGGTAGAGTGAATTGGCTGGAAGATACCTGTCTCTCCAATAGCTTCAAAGGCATCTCACATGCTTGCCTAGATGAAACTGAACATCTGACTTACAAATGGCTCTATTGAAACAGGGGTGAAATCCATCTTAATTTGTCAATTTTATATTTTGGAAGCTTCAAATGAAAAAATTTCACTCACTTCATCTGCTTTTCATTGTTCTTTTCATTGCTTTTGGTACTTCACATTCCTTCTTGTTGCAGATGACTACCAACTGCTTTTCATTTACCAAACAAATAGATTATGGCACCATTTCAATGTAGAAATTTAATATTCTATTTAAAGAGGAATTCTCAAGTTTTTTATTCCGATTCTTTGATGTGAGGAAATTGCCATACTAGTAATTACATTTTTTTATGAAGCACCTAAAAATCTCTTGAAAGATGCCTGTACTGATTGTTTCTCTCATTTGTAATACTACTCAACACATTAAATGACTCAGAGGTATTTCATAGTAGCCTGGACTCACTCCTGCTTTGTCTTTGGTTCAAAGTATTAACACAATTGAACCACTACTGTGCTACAAGAAAGCAAAATAAATTATGTTGCGATTAAATAGAAGCAGCTGGATTTAGGAAATTTGGATTCAACTGTATCCCATTCTTTCTATAATTTTCCAGCTATGGGTCCTTTGCTGGTCATCAGTCTTATCTCAACTTATTGTATCTCACTGAGGTGGCCTTTTAGGATACTGGTCCATCATTACTGCTGCTATCCTTGAAGATGTGCCCCAGTAATGTACAAGGAAAATTTTGTTTGAAATAGTTCATTTGCAGCATTTAGAGCAGCCACTTAGCAGCCATAGTCTTTTTTATAATATTTTTTATTAGACTGAAAATCTTGGCCTGTTGAAATCAGGAGAAAAAAAATTTGCTTAGAAATTTTTTTCATAATTTAGAAAAGGGTTCCAGGCTTATATATATCTCTTACCAGACAAGATCCCCTTTCTCTTTGTGATCCTTTTTTTTTTTTTTTAAATTGTTACTGAGAATAAACAGATTGTTTCATTTTTTGCAACCTAATAGAGGTTGTAGAAACAAAGTTTTACCACTTTGGAACTCCTAATCATAGAACACACATCTACAGAAATTTGCATTTATTGGAACATGAATATAATTATCTAGACTAAATAATAGCAAAAGGAATATTTTTAACAAAAGCTTTCTTATTTTTTTAGTGTTAATTCTTACTAGATTAATTTGAAGTTTAGCAATTACTTAGAGCAGAACTGAAACCAGTTTCTTTCTACATTCAATTTACTGCTAATCGTGTTTTTTTGTTGCAAGACCTTCTGTGCAAGGAAAAAGCTTCTAAAAGCTAAAGCAAAATTCATGCCATTTGTGAATATTTGAGGGACATTTCTTTTCCTGGTCTAATAACTGTGGTTTATGTCAGTAATTTCCAAGTGGTGAAAAAAAATACATGCACACATGCCCTCATACTACCCTGTTTGCCAGCTAAGAGAGAAAGACAGATAATTCTTTGTATGGTATTCCGTGCAACATGAGACACTGTACCATCTATCAGTACCTCAACAAAATTGTTCTCTGAAGACTAAAGAAAGTGGCAATTGTTAGCTGAACTCATTCTCATTCCTTTCTTCAGTAAGCCACCAGCTAGTTTCATATGTCTCATGTTAACTCAAAGGAAGTTTATCCTGACAAAAAGCCCCACAACAATCTCCTATGTTGCTCCCTAGCTGGTGGAAACTGCAGCAGATCTGTTCTTTTTCCTTACCACTACCACGGCAGGCTGCAGGCATAAGCAAAACAAGGAATGTCCCAAGGGAGCTGATGACAAAGGCATTTCACTTTTTACCATGCCTGTGATTGCAGCTAGCATGGAGTGAAACTAGCCGGAGTGACAATGGGATATTTCTAAGGCAGGCCAGATTTACATACCAAAATTCCAGACAAGCCTCTTGCTTAATTACTGTTCTAGACTATTTGCCACAGTAAAGCAGCAATTCATTAAAATTCTTAATCTTCAATTCTGTTTACCTGGTAAAATGACAATAAGAATTCTTCTGGACTTGAAAAATCAGATTATCATAGTTAAGATCAAGCCATACTTGACTGTATTATGATCTAAGCTTTAATGAGAACAAAATGGTTTGCATGGTAGAACCGAAAGAAGAATTTGGCTTTGGGTTGCCATTCTTGAAAGCAAGGTGACTTTTTTTTAATGACAATGTACTTTCCTGACAATACAGAAGCTTGAAAAAAAAGCACTTCTTTTTCCCATCAACAAGAACAGATCAGCCAAAAAATTTAAACTGGTTATGAGCCTTTATGAGGTGCAAGACCAAGCTCATGAATGGAACAGGAGAGCAAATACACAGCACTAGTCAAATCTGTGCAAGAATTAACCACAAAACATTTTGGCTTCAAAATGAATTACAGCAGTGCAACATAGGTGAACTTTATCCTGATTCCTACTTTGCATGGGGTAGTGTGAGACTTAATTAGTGAGCCTTTGTATTGTGGTTGGACATCCTCAGATAAAAGAAAATTATACAGAAGTGAAAAAACAAACAAAGAAACTGAAAGGAAAACAGGGAAACAATAAATCTCTACATGAGCTTGCCAGACTTAAGATGCCATTATTTCAGCTGTGATTAAAGGATACAGGCTTTAAGAAACTGAAGCAATGAGCTTCCTCTATGTCAGGATACTGTGGTTTTATGACATAAAATAGGGCTGTTGAGTTGATCTGATTAGCAACAGTGTCCTTTTAAAAAAAAAAAAGAAAAATAGTAGCTTCCTATTCTCATTCAGTTTAAATAATTAAAATGGTATTTACAAATGCTGCTACGATCTTTTGTTATTTCATTTGGCATGTGTTGCTGCTTTTTTTTTTCATAGGGCTAATAAGTAAATTGCAAACATACATTATTCTTCACCATTCTCCACTCACTTTCCTCCCACTGGCAACCAATCTACCAGAATTTTCTTCCATTCCCATTAATTGGTCCTTAGAGAATCTCCCTCGCATACCTTTGCAGTGACAGTCAGTGAACATTTCTTAGTAATACTGAGTCAGAAGCCCTGTGATAGCTCGCAAGTCACATATTGAACTGGAGCTGTACTACTCCCTTCCATTATGTTTAATGCATGAGGCTCCTTAAATGGCATGGCTCAGGTGATGGATCATACTTTTCCTTCCAGAATATCATGAGTTTCTCTGGTTATTTCGTTAAGGTATTTCTATATATTCCTCTTTTTTTTCTAATGCAATGATTGCCTGGCAGTCCACATCAAGTACTATACCACGGCAAGCAAGATAGCCTCATGTTTTTATGAAGCTGCCAAATCACATCTCAAGTGACCATAACTCTACAGGGGAGAGGTAAAAAAAACTTTAAAATACCCATATCACCCAGATGGTGATGTTTTTAACATGTTTGAAAATTCTGGACTAGGAAATTTCAGTTCGGTACGGAATCCACAGAGTCTTGCAGAATTTAAGCAATCCATGACATTTTTTATTTTGAATGTGTATTGCTCAGCAAGAGCTACAAGGTCCCAGGTGAAATCAGGTGTCTGCTGTGCACACTTCTCTACATAGACATGCAGAACAAAAAATCTTCCCTGCCTTCACAATCAAAAGAGACAAGATAAGCAATTATTTTTGTTTTTTGGAGAAGGAATTAACACGCAGGATGATGAAGTGTTGTTGGGAGACAAGCTTCTGTACACATCCAATTTATTTGTTGTGTGGATTTGAGTAGGCTAGGTGCTGAAAACAGCAGCATGGTTCAGGCTGATGCAACCTTCCTGCGACTGCTGTCAAAACACATAGGTGAGAAACCAAGGGTGAAATTTATTACATGTAAGTGTAGGAGTGGGAATAATTTCACCCACCTTGCACTGAATCTACACAAGGTCTTTGCCTACTTGATTTTCAACTGCCAGTTCAGAAAGGTGACAGCACAATTCAGTTGTGTCACACATCTGCTGTCCAAGACAGATGTCTTACACTCTGTAAGGCATCTCAAATACCAATTTTTTGCTCTATAATTGATTTTAACCACTAACTTAAGGAAATTAAAGTGATTAACTTTATAATTATTGAGCCAGTAGAGAGTGATAGACATCTCCAAGAGCTGATTTGGTCCTCCTTCATAGAGGTATTTGGAAAAAGTGGAATGACTCACATTTTAAAGGTACCTCTCCACGAAGATCAGATGAAGGCTTGGCATATACAGGATACATATCACTGAGATATCTAAACTAATCAGAAATCCTTTTCACATGACTGATTAAAACTAAGCAGATAAAGCTCCTTTCCCTTTCTAATTCTCCTTATCCTATGCTTAAGATCAAAGATATGGGGGGGGTCACCTGGAATTCTTATCTTAAGATACATAAAGAAAGTGAGGTGTTACAAAAGAACAGAACTCTATGTATCAAGAGTTTCATATATTAGGAAAGGTCCCTCTCTGCTGTTACATGGGAGAGGTAAATAGTCATATTACTGGAATTAATAATTTGTGATCCAAGAGTGGAAAATCCTCATATTACATACAATATGATGGCTTTTCATTAAAAATATAATCAAAACCCATAGCATTACACAAACAACCTAAACATGATTGTTATATATAAGAAAGCTAAGAATCAGTATGGACAAAAGTGTTGCTTTCTGTATTTCTGTGGTCTTTTTCTTCTGTATCTACCTTCAGCTTCTCTTATAGGTATAAATAGAGCCTGGGAATAAGGTGGGGTCTCCCAGATGCAGCTGGAAATGGTGATTTTGTTTGGTAGCAACTGTCACTGTACTGAGTTCCCTTATGGATGATTTTCAGCTGTGCATTAATATTTCAAAGATCACTGTCCATGTTTGACTTTTCAGTATGGTGAGGAAATTTCTATGTAGAGGTATATGAGCTTTTTCATATTTATTCTTGCAGGTCTTCATATTGGGAGACAGTCACTGAGAAAATACCTTGAGTGTGAGAAGACTGTTTAGTTTCTATACAAAAAAGAACAAAGACAAGTACTTATTTTTTTCCTCATGTCTTTGTATCTGTTTAATTTGATCCAGCTGGGTTTTACTTGGCACCTGCACCAACATATTTAGCAGATCCAGGGTTTATTCCCAAACACTGGAACTTGGTCATCTGTAGTATTAATTATTGAATCATTTTGGCCTTATCCAGCTAGGAGTCTCTGAAATAATTCCTAAGCATGATCAAGAGCTAGTATAGGCTGGAAATCATTCTCATCAGGTAGCATAGGTGTTGTCACTGTGATTTAAAAGGATGTGGCAAGATTTTCCCCAGTGATCTCAAAGTTGAAGAATAAACCCTGGGGTCTTTAGTATATTTATAAAGATTCAGCCATCATAAATCTCCATAAAATATGAAACAGCTTTATAAAAATTAGAATATAAAAATACGACCCATATTTAGTGTTACAAGAGGAAAATATTAAACTCCCTGTCAATATTCCTTGGAAAAAGGTTATGGATTCACACACATGTTTTTCCCCTAATGGTAAACTGCTGACAATATTCTTGCTGTGTATTTGAATCCCAGATGTTTGGATTAAATCATTCCCATGCATAAGAACACAATGTTTTATCAAAAGGGGCCAGTGACCCATGCAAGCCTGCAGGACCAGCATAGTCAAGACACTTCAGTATCTGTAGCCAAAGGCAGCAGTATGGCCAGCATCAAGATTAATTACCTTGGCTACCCCAATTTTGGCCTGGGTGATTATATGACAGCTGGGTCAACTTGCCTTTGGCATGAATCTGAACCACAGGTTTATGGTGAAATGCCTTAATCATTGCTATAGCTTCTTATGAATCCCATAGTAAAGAATGTCAATTATGTTTTGAAAAAAAATCATCCTGAAGCAGCCATGTTTCTTTCTCTCCTTTCTTTTTCCCTCTTTGCTGCCCTGTAACAAAAATTCACTTATTTTTGAGTCTAAGACATAACTGTTACAATTCATATAAATAGTTGTTTCTTAAAAAAAATTATTTATTATTTTCTTCCACCAATATGCCAAACTAAAAGCTCATTTTTTATGAAAAAGTTTCATAGAAAGTTGGTTTATTCAATTTGATAACAACTTGTCCTAAAATTCCAAGACAGAGGAGTGGTGTAACCTGAAGGGTTTGGGGATTCACAAATAAAAGGCAATTAGCTCAAGTCTGAAACATACAGATACTTTATTATTTGGCTAAGCTGATTTCTTCCTAAGGGCCACACACACATACACATCCACATGGGTCAAACAAGATTGGTGGGTAAGGGGTTAAGGCTTACACTTCCCTGCAGGCAGGAGTGAGTCCTCTGGGATCTAGGGCTCCAGGGCTGACACACATAGTTGCTCTGAGGGTCCTGGAGAGCAACTGGGTCCCCAATGGAAGAAAATGTATCACTCCTTCTGCCCAGCAGCCCAGGAGCTTGGATTTTATCCTGCCCCACAGTACTGGCACGTAGGGCTTGTACATGCCCAGACCATGAGATCTGGGGGAAAAAAGTGTGCTCCTGCCTTGCACAAGCACACCGCCTTAACTGTAGGGGTCATTTTCCCATCAGGATGTCTTTGTTCTCTACTCCACCTTGAAAGCCACCTGTGGGCTATTTGGGCTGTTTATCAGGCCTGTAGTTACCTTTTACCAGTTTTTTGGCTGCTAATTCTGCTCTCAGTAAACATTAGGGCTGGAGATAGGGACATCCTGACCCAACAAACTTGTAAAGGACTCAAAGTAATCCAAAAAGCAAGAACCACCTGGCCTTCAGAGATTATCTAACAATTTTCCATTTCCTTCACAAGTGGATTCTACTAATGAAAGACAAGTCTTCCATTTTTTTAAAGAGCAGAAATGCTCTACTTGAGATGAAATCAAGGCCATATTTTAAAATATTATGACTTCTGGTTTTTACATCATGAATGGACATAGATCAAGGCATTCCATACCTACTTCTCACTGATAAAATGAACAGGATTAATGGGATGAAATTTCTTGGGCTGTGATGTAACTAAACAAGTCCAAAAGTTGTATTCTGCATGTAGGATGGAGTAAATTGGAAGAGAAATGTCGGAAGGAAAGCCCTGCAGAAAGGTATCTAAGGGTGTTGGTTCACAGCAGCTCAATAGGAGCTAGCAGTGTGCCCTGGCAGCCAAGAATGTAAACCACATCCTGGATGAATCAGGATGACACAACCAGATGGTAAAAAGAGAGGTTTATTCCACTGTGTTCAGCATCAGGGTTCTGCGTGCAGTCCTGGACCCCAAGACTTAAGGATGTGTAGGTCCCTGAACGTGACCAGAGGAGAAAACCAAAGCTGGTAAAAGGGCTGGAAGGCATATTCCAAGAGGAGCAACTAACGACTTTGGGATTGTCTAGTTTGGAGAAAAGGCTGCTGAGGGTTGACCTCTTTGCTCTCAACAGCTTCTTGAGGAGGGGACATGGAGGTGGAGATGCTGATAGCCTCTTTTTAGGATCCAGTGATGAAATATGAGGGAATATTTTACAGCTATTCTAAGGAAGATTTTGATTGGACATTAAAAAGCGTTACTTTACCTAGAGGGTGGTCAAACATTGGAATAGGCTTACTAGAGAGGTAGTCGATGCCCCAAGACTGACAGTGTTTAAAAAGCACTTGGACAATACCCTTAACAACTTACTTTAACTTTTGGTCAGCCATGAATTGGACAGGCAGTTGGTCATTATAAGTCCCTTTCAACTGAAAATATTTCTGCCCTCTCCACAACCTTGCCCTCCCCTTACCTCCTCTCCCCTCTCCTCTCTTTTTTCTCTCATCTCCTTCTACAGCAGCCAGACTTTTTGAAGTCATCATTCATTATGGTGGGGAAATGTATTTGAATTCTCCACTCAGTATTTAGTCAAGGTTCCTAAGTTCAATCTTGTGAAGCATTGTTTTTCTAGCTGTTAATTTTCTCATTTGAGTTTGGATGAGGTTGTGAAGGTTTCTACTCACCAACAGTCAGCTAATGTACGGTAAAATTGTCTGCAAGAGAAAATGAATACAAAAAATAGGAGGTAGGTGTAGGATGAGAAAGGATTATGATCTTAGACATTAAGTCTCATGGTAATCACCCTATGTCTATAATGGTTAATAACTGCCATTAAAACTTTCAGAGGCAATTCTGCACTAGAGCTGTCTTAGCTGAACTTTCGTGTCTTAGCTGAACTTTCGTGTTGTAGGGTATGGTATTTGTAATAAGGTGAAATTTGGTATCTTAATCATAGTTCAGAAAACTTGCCAGATGAACCAGTAGGAATTACAGCTCCTTGACATTAATTATGTTCATACAGTAATTTTCTTTTGGGGATCATATTTTTGAGATGGGAGTCCAGGTCCCTACATTAGAAACTCAGGGTAATTCATTAATGGAAAGACATTGATAAACTGTGGTTCTCACCTCACATGTCACTGTCAATCAAACACCACTAGGGTCTAAGCATGTCATGCTGATTCCTTATGAAGATAATAGAAAGAGATTGCCTACAGGGGACTGATTCCTACCTTTCTGAGATACTCTTACAAGTAACACTGAGTTGCAAACTAGAATTCCATCTGGAAAAGGGGAATCTAGGCACCTCTATTAAGTATCAGATTTAAATTGGATGTTAAGAATTTATATGGCTTCAATGAAAGGCTGGGGAAGTTCAGAGAGGAAAAATACATAGGGGCTTCCTAATGTGTGGATAACATGAATCAGGAACTGTACTGGCCATGAATTGTTGAAGGATGCAATGCTACTTAAAGGGACTACTACCTAATGTTTTTCTATCTCATATTCTTCTCAGGGCACCTATTTTTAGAGATAGGTGGGGAGATACATGAAGACAGAGATGTTTGATCAGACCCATAAAAATATTTCTTTTTTCTCATCAGAGCCTACTGGTTTGAGGTGGTCTCCATCATATTTCATTCATTCCCTAAAGCTGAATTTTATGAAACAACATGTTGCATTAAATCAATCATATTGCACTTATCTGACAGTGTCTGAAATTATCCCCATTGTAACTCTTGGAGTTAGACCATTGTAGAATATGTTACTCTCATGCTGTTTCTACTTGCTGTTTCTATCATAATATTTGCCATAGTGGAAAGAGTCACTGTAAAGTTGATGTGCATTTAGACTTGTTGTCTAAATGACTGCTAAATGCCAGTGTTGCCTCATTTTGTAGCATGTCTCATCTGTGGGTTGAATCACAGCTCTTTGGAGCAGGGGAGGGGGGAAATCACTGATTCATTTGTTTTGCAGTTATTTTTCTTTCTCTCAAAATATGACTCAAATGTCTCAAAATTATTTGAAAGATAATCTCCAAATAGAGTTAATCTAATGTAATGTTGCTGTCTGTAAAGGTCTACCTCTGAGCTACTCACACCAGGTTCCTTTTGTGGTCAATGGAGAGGAATAGGTATCTTGAGGCTATAACTGATCTCACAATAAGTAGAGCATTCAAGTAGGTCAAATGAATCAAGCCTGAATGTGTCTGTTTCCTTCAAGGGCAGATGTAGATCTCTACATTAGAGAGATCTAAAGTACCCCTTGAGTGCTATTCTGCCCTTGCACAGTTCAGAGGTACAAGCAATGCTCAGCTAATTCACAGTCAGATTATTCTATCTGAGTTCCACTAAGATCATAAGAACATAAGAGAGATTTTACTGAATCTCACCATCCATCTCAGCATGCTGTCTCTGACAGCTGTCGAAAAGCAGATGCCCAGGGAAGAGCCATAAAAACAGGGCAAACATATCATATTTCCTCCAGCTTCTTTCCCAGCCTCTAACCATCTGTAGCTTCAGAACTCTCTAAGCCAGACATGTTTTTGATGTGTTCACTAATCTATGAATGTGTCCCATCTTCCTGCAAACCAATGCTAAAGACTTAACCATGCGCAGCATCCTTCAGTAAGGAGTCTCTCAGCTTAACTGTGGGCTGTGTAATGAACTTCCTTTTGTGTGCTTTGTTCTTGCCTTCTGCTAGTCGCATTTGAAACAGAGGAAAGAGATCTCTGCGAGATAGCTGGTGTAAAAAGGCAATCTGCTAGCTTTCTTCAACCTCAAGTGAGCAAATATTGGTGGCGCTAGAAACCTCTGTGCTCCAGTGCCTTATTCTGACTTCTGTGTGTTCTCTCCAGGCACCTGAACTGGCTGTCCTGAGCTACAGACTTACAGACATTTCATTATCTATTGTTTGGAAAAGGTACTCACTTAAACTGTGAGTTACTCACAGTTACTCACTTCAATCGTGTTTAAGCTAAATGTCTAGTTCTTCTCTAACTTCAACATGTCTATGCACTTTGGGATGTGGCACTGCATGTTTTTTTCTGTTCTTAACTACTATTTTGATTTTGTTTCAAATTTCATTACCCAAAACAGCAATTGTTAAAATTTCCATGAATTCTCTTTGATTTTCTCCTTAAAATTTCGTCAGTCTTTCCCAGTTGTTAACCCAAGCACTTGCTTCACTTGCCACAAAAGATATTAAAGGGATGTAAGATCTCTGCTATGAGGACAGGCTGAGAGAATTGGGGTCATTCAGCCTCGATAAAACTCCAAGGAAACCTCATTTTGGCCACTGAGTAATTAAAGGGGGCTTATAAAAAAGATAGAGATGGACCCATGGCACTAGGACAAGTCATTGCTTTAAACTAAATGAGGGGAATTTCAGACTAGATATAACTTTTTTATGATGAGGACGTTTCCCAGAGATATAGGAGATATGCCATTCCTGGAAACGTTCGACCAGGTTGGACAACCTGAGCAGCCTGATCTAGTTGAAGATTTCCTTGCTCATTGCAGGGAATCTGGACTAGATGGCCTTTAGAGGTCCCTTCCAACGAAAGTTATTCTATGATGCTCTGGTTCAAAATTAGACTCTAAGGTTGAGTAACAAATGGAAGGATAAAGAATGACAAAAACCTAGACCTGGTATGTGGAAAATTCGGTCAGGATATTTTGAAATAGAGGTAACTAATTGAGGAAGAAAAAGCTGAATTGCTGTATCTGGGTCAAGGGCAGGGAACATGGTTTAAGTTATTGCAGAGTATGGCAATAAAGTTAGACACGATCTATTGATCATGAAAAGTTGCCTAGAGAATAATATACAAAGAAATACAAAAGTAACTTGTGCAGAAGAGAGGAAAGAGATAGAAAGTGAGGCATGTTTTTGGAGTTTGAATGTAGAGACTAATCCCCACAAGAAAAATATTATTTTTTATATTCTTGTATTGTGCTATGAAAAGAAAAACTACAGCATATCCAAGCCAAGGAAAAAGGAATTACAGTGCAGCCAATCCAAGGACAGAAAGCATATGAAAAGAAATGTAACAGAGGCCTTGTAAAGGTGAGAAACCAAATAGGAACAAATAAAAAAGACCGTTATTATCCACTGGAAGATAACTGCTTCTGAGGTTTTCCCTTTTCCTCTTTTCCCCTCTTTATTTCTCTTAGAACCAACTTCCTATCAGTTCTATAAAACTTCTGTGATTTGTATCCTCCTTCCTTCCTTTTTTTGGAATCTCTGCTTATTTCCAAGAGTGTTGCTGCACTTTACAAACACCATAACTATCAGTCAGTACCACATTTCAGGGCCATGAGCAAATCTTAAGACAAAAAGTGAATTGAACCCGCACCTTTCCTCTGATATATATAGGCTGGTTTGGAAAGCTTTATTCTACCTTCTGGTCCTTTATGATTTGTTCTTCTTCTATTTGCATGTATCTGTCTTGTAAAAAAGCACTAGAAACTCCCCTGAAAGACTAATTCATGATAACACCAGCCGTTAGTAAATATTGAGAAAGATTTTGTAAATTTTCAGAAATCACGTAGAATTTAATGAAAAATTAAATCAGCTACAGACAGCAACAAGACTTTTTTATGCTTTATGCCAATAAAAGTTTTTTCTATTGAGAATTGTTATTTCTTTATAATCTAATTTTTGTAGACTAATTTTATCTTGTTCAAACTGTTAGAGTACTGATAAATAACAGCAGAATGAGTGGCAGCAGATTTCCATTATTAATGACATACTGCAACAACAAATAGCTGAAAGCAATTATTAGAAGATTGACAATGGGCAATGACAATAAATTAGCTAGTTCAAGCTACACAGCAAATAATTTCACATAACCAGCAGCATCTTCAAAACCAGGGGAGATGAACTGCATAGAGAGTTTGAAATTCTCTACAAATACTATTTACAACAGACAACGTGTTGACAATCAGACAAGACTGAGATTAAATAGGGTCTGGCCTTATTTGTTATTTTTGTTTGCCAAACATTCCTTTTATAAATTACACTATATTTGGGTTTATTTTGTTGTTCACACATCTCACATGAGTATCACTTCTTAATTAGCAACACTAATGAGGGCATATGATTCAAAATCACATTAAAATCCTTGCTGCTTAAACAGTGTAGATTTACAAATATCTTAGCCAAACAACCATGTCATTCAGAATGAAAAATGCTCTCATCACCTACTCAGCAATCTTATTCTGAAGAAGAATATATTTCACCATTATATTTATGAAATAACAAATAAAGCAAAGTCTTAACAGGGAAAAAAAATCTATGTCCAAAAAAAATTGTTCTTATTCTCATTTCCATTAGATAAATAAAGAAATACCAACTGAGCTACATACACCATTATCAGCAAAGAGAACTCCTAATGGACCATGCCAGAAGACACTAGCAGACACTAGAAGAGTGCTGTGTTCCCAGGAGGATACCAGTACTTCCCACATGCTGAAATACTGTTTGAATGATAGTTCCCCAAACCCTTTTTATCTTTAGGAAGAGGCAAAGATGAGACTGTGCAGAAAAGTTTTGCTTTTCTGCTAACTTATGCCCACACAAGCTCATATGAAACTTGCTCACCACTCCAGGTGAAGAACTCACTCTGTGTTTAGTGTCAGACAAACCAGAAGTCAGACTGATCCAGATTTTAGACATCTGTCCATAAATCTGTGGTTTCTATAAGGGAAATTAAATCACTTCTACGGCAGTCAAGGGGTAACACTGGCAAGCTTGGTGCTCTAGGCCATTTGACACAGGACATGTATTAGATATATGCAGCACTACCAGAGAGAGGGGTTTTCTGCTGCTGAAATGTTTGAACAATTTTTTGCTAGTGGTATGTTAGTGGTATCTCTTCAGAGATCAGAATATTGTTGAGTTTGTGTATTTTCTAGTCAGAAAGGGAAGTTATCTTATCTCATCTCTAAAAGTTTCCACTTCCTTGCAACAGAATGAAGGGGTTTCATACCACAACTCCTTTTCTGGAGATAACTTAGGAGTCAGTAACAAAAAATGGGTCAGGGCTGCAGAGTTCCTGGCCCTTACAATGTCAGATGCAGAGAAAGAAGGAAACAAAAGCATCTAGAATTAAAAGACCAGAAAAATGATCCAAACTGTAGCATGGTGACAGGCAGAAAGAAGCCTTTCAGATGTTTCTCTGAGCTTGGTCATGTTACAGTTAAGATAGTTCACAACATGTGACTGTTGTAGGGGTGTAGTCAAGAAGATAGCAAAGAGGATAGTGTAGGTGCTTTGGTTTGGTTTAGCAATTAGCAATTAGCTTTAATACTGGTACTTTAAAGGTACTTTCAGGAGGTTTCTCCTCTTCCTCTTATTCCAGCTTTGGCTTAGTTCTTGTAATAAACTCATCTCATTACATGTCAGAGGTGAATCTCTGCTGGCTCTCTGTTCCAATTCATGTCTGGTTCCAGCATTATGGTCCTTGGTTCCAACACTAACCCCATCACTATTTCATCTCTAGTTTGTTCATGTCTCTGAAAATCACATCTCAATTCTTTGGTTTTTCTGGTTCTAGTAACACTTCATCTCCTGCTGTTTGTATCCCACTTGTAAGCTCTCAAACTCCTGAAAGCAAGGACAGGTTCTTGCTGCATGTGCATTGAGGATGTAGACCACTGAAGGCTATAAAGGAGGCAGTAGCAGAGAAAATAAAAAATCATCCCAGAAAACAATTATTCACTCAAGGTAACAACTGTCTTACAAATGGAAATTTTTAGCAAACACAACTAAAACTGGAAAACTAAATTCCAATGTTTTTATCAGCTATTTATTCAATTATTGAGATTGATGTTTTCATAAAAAATGGAATATTTCAACAAAATAATAATGCAGAATCTATCAGAACCTGGAAAATGTAAACGCATTAATTTATTTACACATTAAACTGGATTGTGCACTTCAGAAAGACGGTTTCACTCAAGTGAGGAAAGCACGCTTCTCAGTGATTCTACATAAGACATTGCAACTTACTGCAAAGCATTTCTGAAAAATCTTACTTGTTCATTGAAATATAAATATATAAATTGGCTTCCATTTTCATGCTTTTGCAAGAGTGGGTCTGTGTCAGATACATGTAATTCCTTTGAACAAGACTCCAAAAGAGCACAGATCAGTTTGCACCATTTTCAGAAAGGTTTGACTTTTACTTTCCAATATTTTAAATTATGGTTGAATTTATATTCTCTTGCATGTTGCTTTGACACTTTGCTGATAGCTGTAGTTTATCTGCCTGTCTTCCTTTATTGGAAAGTCTTTTTTGTCACGGTCTTTTCAGGCTTTCCCCCCCCCCCCCCCTTACCTTACTCAGGCAAAAGGATTTCTTTCAAATGGGCAGCTGTTCATTCTAGAAGTTCCTTTCCAGGACTTTATTGAGGTGTATTGCATGTAATGGTTTGACCTCATGGCTGGAAGGTACAGACACTGTGAGAAGGAATGTTTCAT
This sequence comes from Turnix velox, assembly GCA_013400935.1. Classification (NCBI taxonomy): domain Eukaryota; kingdom Metazoa; phylum Chordata; class Aves; order Charadriiformes; family Turnicidae; genus Turnix; species Turnix velox. Next base: position 107,241 of record VZTY01004642.1, read on the forward strand.
AATAGCTTGAATCACCATTGCCAGCAGCATTAGCATGGCCCAGACTGATATTTAGTATTCTCTTTGTAGCTGTGAACAAATCGTGTAGCACCTTCAGTGAGATGGATTCCAGTCCCCCAGAAATGAGCAGGAATTTGTGGCTGAAATAAAAAGTAAGCAAGGTCAGAGAGCAGTTTCCAATCTGTAAAACAGAAATCATGGCCACATATTAGCAAAGTACTTCTGTTTAGTTTTAGTCACACTAAGAGTTCTCTTACTGCATCACTGTTCTGCTTAACTCAAAGCATGTACTTACACCCTTTATAAAATCAAAGAGTCATAAAAATAATGTCAAATATCAACTGTGCTGACATTTACTAATTTTCTACATCACAAAGATAAAATAAATTCTTTATATAACAACAGAAACAATAATAATATAACAACAAAAATTAATGATTCTATGAAACACTGTTTACTATTAATTTAAGATGGAAGGCTTTCATATCCTTTAAAGATGGACTTGCAGCAATCCTCATAGAGTTGTATAGTTTCCCTCTCAAATGAAAAACGAATGACATTATTTTGTATGCAAAATACATAATAATTTATTTTACACATCTTAGGAAATCTGTTGAAAGCAGATTTCCAAGACCCAGTCTGAATCTTCATTTTTCTTTCCAACAAGGAAATAGACACCGGTTATACAAAGCAATAATATAAAACCAGGCAACAACACGAGTCAACACAAACTGATTATTTGTGCACATTTTCCGGAATCCTAATTGCTTTCAGTGTTCTCAAAACACCATTAGATGGAGAAATAACAACATTCATCATGCAGTAAAAGGCAATTACACCAGCTTGGTAAAGGTAGCTTGGGAATCTTCATAGCAAGCCTGATTTACCCTGATGTTCAGCAAACATGTATACCAATCTTAACAGCTTTGACTCAAGTCCAACACAAAACAGAGTTCCCTGAAGTTCATTGAAGGTGAAGATAAATTTTTGCAGTGGTCCCTTCTGGCCTTTAATCTATTAATCATGGTCTTTTAAGATTAAAGTACCAGAACTGCCTACATACCCTGTCTTCCCGATTTCCTCCTACTCATTTTCCTATAGTCTTTCTTTCTTGTTCTATATTTAAGCTCCATAACCATTTGCAGCCTTAACATATGCAGTGCATCCTACTCTCCTAGTTAAATTGGTTAGCCTGGTTGGTATGGTCATACCAGCAGAGTATTTCTGAACAAAATAAATATCTGCCTAATTGTAACGCTCAAAATGAGGAACTTCATACTTTATTATCAAATGAAGAAATGCCTGAAAAAAGCAGTCCAAGGTTATTCAGTAGTATTATTCGAATGGAACTCATGGGGAAAAATGCATTTGGTTTCAAAAGAACTGGAGAAATGGGAATGTTACTTGAGAGCAATTACTATTGCTTTCAGGACCAAATAAAAGGCTTAATTAAGTGAGTCATTAACCAATAAATTCTGATACTTGATTTTGCTTTATGAGGAGTTATAAGGTTTTTTTACTGTGCTGGCCAGAAGCAGAGATTTGGTCTCATAACCTGCCCCAACAACAAATTATTTATCCAGCAGAGTTCCATAGCCATGCAAAGAAGAGTTTCACCAAGTACTGAACTAGAAAATGGAAACTTATGGCCGGATTCTCCACTGTTTAATAAAAAAGTAAACACGTCATGGTTTCTTGTGGAGTTGAGTCACTCGCAGTTATGAAAGTCATTGGGTTAACAACTTTTGAGATCTGCAGACTGATAGCAAGCTTTTCACTAAAATTTTCAGATGTTCTCCAAGTTACTGGGAAAGGGCAAGCAAAGAGACAATGATATGTTCATACACAGTGTCCTCATATAAGTCTTTTTTTTCTTAAAGAAGCAAACTAAAGACAGTCCTCCTCCACAAACAAGATTATGCAATGAAACAATCTTCTTAACCTGATAAATAAGTATGAACACAAGGCAGCAGTGAAAGAAAATAAATATTGTCATGCAAAGTTATGTTTATGTATTTATTTATTTACTTTATGTCTTTGTATAGCATAACTTGCTTTAATAAAGCTTTCTTAAAGCTTACGGGTCATCTCACTTAACTCTAGGAATCTCAAAGTTAGATGCTAAGACTAATCTAGCCTCCTAAATTGCCTCAGTAAGCCCTGAGAAATTCATGGCCTCTGGAAATTATTTATTATGTTGTGATGACATGCTCAGAGTTCAATATTCTTACTGAATTAGGCAAACTGATGAGTCACACATTCCTGTGAGTATTTAATCTGAAATTAATTTCATTGTGATTTGATCTGCCCTTCGTGTTTCAGTTTCACTTGTGCTATATAACTTTGTGCTCAGAACATATATGTTAATTACAAGAGCCTACTGTATGATGCAGCAGCTTTGGTAAGTGGTTAAGAAACACTCTGACCTTTTCAGACTTCCAGCTTGTGCAGAGCATCTTGGGATTTTTCCCTAAATCAAATAACTGCATTCTTCAACCTAAAATATCACTAATTAGTAGCTAACAACATTTTATTATTACTGCACAAACTGCTGAGTAACTCAATACATATTTATACAGGCAGTTCTTATTCTCCAGAACACTTTTCTTTATATTTTAGGTGGGCTGCCTGAGAGTGGACTGAGAGTATTATTCCTGTATGGATTCCATGACAAGCAGTTTACATGCATGGGATTACTATTATTGATACAAAATAATTATAATTCTTCTTTTTCTTGTCTTATATTCTAGTTTCACAAAACAATCCTTGAGCAATGTTTCCTGCAGTCACAAGGACATGTGTGCATCATTTCCAATTCAGTCTGTCATTTCCCTGCCTATGTTGCAAGAAATAAGCTGGTTTAACCATAAGCTGACTCATATCTTCTGTATCTTCAAATGTCATGTTGTCATAGAGGCAAAGAAGAGTGATCACCAGGAGGAATAATAACTGCAGCACCATCTCTACATATTCAGAGAAGGATGTTAAGAGACATGGGTTTCAGAAAAGCCACTTCCACTGCTATCCTTGGTGACAGCTCTTGGCACCCTGGCTACCTTTATGGAGCTCTGAGAGAGTAAAGTGAAGCTAGTAATGAAGGTTAACAGTAGTTTGTACTTGCTACTTTGAGAGGAGGAAAAAAAAGACACTTTACTAGTTTTAAAAAGAGTTTTTTCACCTGTGAGATACCACATTTAACTGACCATTTCATTTGTGCTGCAAGGGGGGAAGACCAAGCAGAGTGAAAGAACCATAGTTTTCCTGTTCAAATCCCCCTAATTGTTGAATACCTGCAGATCCTACTCACTTTGAAGACTAGACTGGCATTTTTGTCATGAGATGGACTGTTGATCGGGGTTGGTCCAGCTGCCAATGAAGTTAGTTGCAAAGTGCTCATTGATTACAGTCAGCAATTGCAGTTTCAGAAACCATTTCACTTCTGATGATGCATGAGATGGAAAGTGTATGGGTTCATTGTCAGTTTGTAAAACTATGTGGGTTTGACAGCTGGAAAATGAGTCCATCTTCTCCTCTAAGTATGTTATCTAGGTATCTGTCTATCAATATATATTTCTCCTGGAGCAGATTTAGAGGGATTATTCACTACACAAGGTTAAAGTCTAATGGAATATTTTGTTTGTGTGTTATTTCAGGGAAACCATAAGCATTTCATCTTTGTCAAAGGCACTAGTCTCATATTTATTTTAAGATTTCAGTAAAGGTGTCTTATTTTGAATCTTTTTCTGCCATTATATCCATCAGAGGGAGAAGAATCAAATTTATAGCACTCGAGGAATATTTTTCCATTTTAACCAATTAATCAACATGTAGGAAGAAACGGAATCCATATTTGATCAGCATCTCCTAGAAAGGATGCATTTCAACATCACTCTAGTCACAGAATCACAGATTGATGGGGTTAGAAGGGACGTCTGGTGATCATCTAGTCCAACTTCCTGCCCCAGCAGAGTCATCCAGAGCAGGTTGCACAGAAACACATTCAGATGCATTCTGAATGTCTCTGGAGATGGAGACTACACCATCTCTTGGAGGAGCCCGTTCCAGTGCTGTGTCACACTCAAAGGAAAGAAGTTCCTCCTCATGTTTAGAGGGACCTTTCTATGTTCAAGTTCTGAGATAACATCTTCAGTGTTATTAGTCTTATTTCAGAGAAAATATTCATTTATTGGTTTCCTGATCTTGAAAGGATGTATGTGTAAGGACTGATCAGGCAGAAGCCTAGTGGCACACATCTATCAAAATAAAAATTCCATTTTACTGGAAATGTGGACCAGGGCAGACATTGTGGTTAATGACTTGTAGATTATGTAGTTTTTGTTGTGTACTTGCTTACTCTTAAGCATTTTCAGTGGGGCTGCTACATTCAGAGATCCTGAGTAGTTACAACAACTTCTCATTGTCAGTTAGGTGGACTGCATCTGTCCCTAAAATATTCTAAACCTCAAATTTTTTTCATTGCTTTGTTTGAAACTGCATGTGCCTTTTGTAAGACAACCCAACTGCCTTAGCCAAAGTGGTCAAGATAAAGTAACAGTGAACATGACCTGATAAAAGTTTCCTTTATATTGTCACAAAGTTTTATGAGAGGATATCAGTGGGATTGAATTTGGGGCAAAGTAAAGTATCATGATGTTCTTGGGACTTTATGTAGCAAAAGCATTTCTGTTCATATATGTGCATGCTTCTAAACAGATCTGCAGAGGAAAATTCACAAAGGCTAATTTCAGCCTGAAGAGATGAAAATCTCTGGGATGTCCTGTAGTCAAGAAAAAAAGGCAGAGAAACAGGCTCCTTCAGGGAGTGATTAAGGAGAAACCCCTCCAGAAGAGTGTATTTCTTTCCTCTGGCCCAGCTGAACCAAAGGCTGTGGGCTTGTGTTAGCCTTTGTTGACATCACCCCAAGAGTGTTTACAGTTAGCCTAAGAGCTAGGACAACAGGACCCATCACAGGATGGACTTTTCCTTGTAAAGTTTAAGTCATAACTCATTAAGCCTTTGGTCATGTAAAAATTTACATGTGCCATTAAAGGCAGCAAGATTACTCCCAGTGCATAGACATCCATAATTTTTAGTCACAGTTTGTAAAAATTTGCATGTATGTTTACCTGGAGGCACAATGGATAGAAGAACTAGCTTGAACAGTTATGTACAGTATGAGGATTTGTCCACACCAAAAACATGTTCTAGAAAAATAACTTTGTCAACATACCTTGCCTTGGAAAAGGTTTCTGCAGTCCAAGAGAGAATTTCTGTCCAGCTACAGGCATGTTGGAGAACAGCCAATAGCCCAGGGCTAAGGCATTCACCTGGGACAGGGGAGACCCAGGTTGTCTCTGTGCTGCCTGCTTCAGCCCAGGTGTTTGAATTTTTCTTCCCTTCTTTCAAGTAAGTGATCTGATGCCTTGGTTAACCTAAGATGGGATATTTCCCTCTGGAAACTCAAAAAGTCTTCATTTACTTCAAAAGGAAAAGGAAGAAGATTTAATTATAAAGCAGCTTACTTAGGAATGCATTCAGATTTATTTTTACATTTTCCATTAAGGCAGGAAGTATTTTATTGCTCCAAGCTTGAGGAGGTTGTTTTTGGAAAAACACTCTGCATAAGAGCATATTCTTAGGTCTTAGCAAGAAAAAAAACTGTCCTATTTTCTCACTGCATTTTATAATCTCTCTGGCACCTTTTATTTGGCAATTTTCCATTAATTTGGAAAAAATGCTTATCTGTGGTTTCCCTTATTAGTAAATTTAGAAACACATTAGTAAGTTTTTAATTTGCAAGTGTACTATTTTAAATTGGTCTTAACTGGTCTTACAGTCAAGAACCACATATTTACTGAGAGTTATCACACTGGAACAAATTTTCATGCCACATTATGACAAGAATATACCACATGGACTAATACTACAATCATCTCTCAAACATTAAAACACTGTGTTGTGTTGCTAAACTGATAAATCATCCTTCAAATACAAATACATCCTGAAAAATGTTTATACTGCAAAGGAAAACTCTGATGTATTCCCTCCTGCAAGCATGTCTTTTTTTAAAGGACAGATTTGTTGGGATGTATTGAGATGTGTAAATCAGCAGAGTTTTGTGATGTCAACAGAATTACACCAACCTACAGCAGGGAATCTGGATTTTTTTATCCAAAGTAATGACTTTTTATATTTACAGTTTCAGCTGTTAGAATTCATACTTGTAAATTCTAAGGCTACATTTATCAAACAGAAATTATTGCCATAAAAGTATGTACCTTGCTTATTGAAAAGCCTATGCAGTTGTTTTCCCTCACTGCATATTTCTATTGTTTTGTTTACTGTTATTTTGACCACATATTAGTTTAGCATTAATTCACATTAGCTTCAGAATCTTGGAGACTGGTTATGAGGGTTGCCGTAGAACTATGATTTACTATCTGATTTTGAAAACTCAGTAAAGCAAAAAATTATACACATGAAAGCTATGTTTTATTGCATTTTTAATGGACTGATTGATAAGTCTTAGAATTGCCATAAGTTTTAATGACAATAGCTCCTTTTAAAAAAATCAGAAAAGAGAACGTGGATGATTTCATTGCTTAGAATCGCCTTTGTTAAATCTTAGTATATTGTTTCCCATGTTTGAGGAAAAAAAAATTAAAAAACAATATATAATGAGCTTTGTTTTACCATATAGACTGCGAAGCACAGACACCAGCCTGCAAAATAAAGAATTTTTAGAGCCAGTTAGTGTATGCTACTGGTGTTAGATATTATGCAGCCTGGACTCTGTGTACTATTATCTTTCAAAATTCTCTTTTGTAAAGAAAATAAAATTAATAGTCCATCATAACTGAAAATCTCAGTGAATCAGGAAATACACTTCACCTTGATTAGTAATTCTTATTCTGAAATTTATTAGCCAAAGGAAAGGTAAAAGTAAAAGTGGGTTAAAAGGCTTAACTGGGTTAAGAGAACTTCTTTTCTTGCTGTTGCTTTGTTTCTTGTAGTTTCACTGTTTCTAGAATGTTCATTAATTTGTGTATGAGTACAATGAAAGGCTAAAGTAAAATCTGAATTTTGCTTTTTGGAATAGCGTTTGAAATAGTTTGAAAAATTATTCTCCATTTTCTTCTCAAACCTATCCCCTTTTCATTCTTTTTGTCTGGTTTTATGTATATGTGTGTTTGTCTAATAGAAATGTATCAGACTCAAATGCATTCAGTTGTACTACAACACTGTTCTCTTAGAAAATAGCACAGCAATAAAACTAAGTCCCCGATCTATTCTTCAAGTGAATACAAAGAAAAAGAAAGCCGATGGTATGCACATTCCTACATCCAACTTCTTTTTATAAAATCCCTTTATGATGTATCCTATAGAAAAATTACTCAGTACAAATGTTGCACACACATTCTAAACAGCTGGACATATTTTGCAGTTTGCAAGGTGTCACATTACAGACAAATGCCACAAAATCCTGCACCTCATCTTTGACTTTTTAGTTTTATTTAGCTTTAGCAATGATAATAATTCTGTTGGGAAAACAGTAAATTCTTCATGCATATCCTATAGTCTTTTCTATTTAAATTGACACCTTCTATACTTAAATGGCTGGATTAGTGCACTAAATTATGGCTGTGATACCACTTGGCATTATTTTTAATGACAATTACAAATGACCTTTTAAAAAAGCTTGCTGATTGCCTACAGTCTTTTCAGAGAGCATGACTCTGAACACAGCGTTATCAGACCAGATTGGAGATTTCATGTTACTTTCTGCATTTCAAACCTTAATATTAAACACTTTTCCTTGCCTAGTATTAGTTTCATATGTTAATATCATTTTTTATTAACATAATACAAATATCACTTGCAGTACTACATCCTTCATTGCTAGCGGCTTTCATATCAAATGTCACAGCAAATTTTATTTTCGCTAATAGATTACGACTTGTACATTGTATTAGTGAAAGTGAACATTATTACAGGCTGACACTAAAATTAAAGAACATACTGTACGACAGCACAGAACACTCTGCTAAATTACCTGCTCCTTCTGACCCACTCTCTGTCCTATCCCACCCCAGATAATGCTATCAGAACTTCTGTTTGAAATTTTATTGCTTCTTCGGAGAAAACTTCACCTTTCAAGAACCTCACTATATCCATTGTCAAAATATCACATTATACAATTCACTGGAAGTGAACTTATTGCTAAATACCCATTAGGTTCCCAAGAGATGCCTTACATTAATTGTTTAGTGAAAGCACCCTTAGGCTATCGCTAGGGAAGAACATTAAATGCATAAAAAGAGAAGTTGACAGAGATCCCTGTAGAACAAGATACATCTACTGGCTTAAAACTTCTCCATGAAGAACCCTGCAAGTTGCTGCTCAAAATGGTCATTTTGGGGTTATTTTTCCACCTGCTCCAGCAAGCACAAATACAATTAATCTGAAAGGAAAATCAATGCTACATCAGCATAGTCTTTAAAAAGTGGCTATGAAAGGGCAAGCTGGGGGTGGTAAACACAGAAAAAAAAAAGAAAAGGAAAGAAAGGACATTGCTTTGGACCTGAGGTGTCTCTGTGTCTTGTGGAGATAATAACAAGGAAAAAAAAAGTTGGACAGCAGAGGAACCACAGAAACAAAGTTAGAGATGAAACAGTAGCTGAGAAAAAAGATTGTCAGGAGAGAAAATGAGGGCAGAAAGGAGAAAGGGGGACCTAAAATGAGTTGTGTATTGAGAATAGTTGTATCTAAAATGTCAGAAAGCTGTTCAAGAGCAAGAAGTCCAGTTCAGAAAGGAAGTGTAATGATTTAACCAGCCAGGTACATCATACTTCCCTATCTACTACACCATTTCTATCATGTCCCCTTGACACATTTTTTTAATATTGATAGTTCATAAAATTCTTCTTGATTAGACATATAATACCATTTCATCTCTCTTACTATACCTTGCATTTAAAGCACTTCTGGAACCCATACTACAATCTATTTTTCTCATTTTATGGAAACAGCTTTTAGGTTTTGGTATTGCTGACAAAGTACCACAAGAGGGGGCACTAGTTAAACAAGACGCAATAATGTAACTTTTTCTCGCCTTTTTGTCTGCTTTTGTCACTCATAAACACAGAACATATATTGTCTTTCCCTGATGCAGTGGAATACGATGCTATTATTTTGAGAATATTTATTCCTACTGGGATAATTAATGGAAGAGTAGCTACCACGAAGGTAGGTTGTAAAAAGTGGAATAGAAACGTGAGTGTCCTCCAAAGTAATTAGTAAAATAAAATTAGAGTTTTGTTCACATCCTTCTTAGGAAAAACATTTACATAAGAGAAAAATAAAATCTTCTTTATTTTGTACTGAGTCTTCATATCTGTTTATAATCAATATTTGAAAACACAGGGGGTCCCAGATATTGAGTTGTACCTGTATTTTCAACTCTCTTCAGCTTGTGCAGTCATTTGTTTTTGTAACAAGTGTACAAAAATGACATTACTGCTGGTTTTAGTTTTATTTGGCACTCATTTTGTGCAGGTGCAAATGCCTACAAAGCTGTAGAAATCAAGCATATGTACTTTGACGCTTTATACTAGCAGCCTATCTTAGGGGCTTGTATGCACTAAACATGTAAGCACCTCAGTCTGTTCAGGATTTTTCTCCAAACAGCCCAAGGAGGTAGAAAGTATAATTTTTACTAGTTTTATATTTTGAGAGCTAAAGAGACTGAGGTCTGGAAATGAAAAGAACTTCAGCTCCCAGTGAAATCACTGTAGCCCAGGCAATCCTGCGTATGTGAGTAGATTTACCCCAAATCACTGGAGATGTTAAGAACCTGAAATGAGGGATCCCTGTCATAAACCAGAACATAAAATCCTTTCCCTCTAAATGAAATACCTGGCCCTAAACTGCCTCTTTTCTTTGTAGGAACTTTATCAAAGTGCAGCTCTCCAGGTTCATGCCCAAGCAACAGAGCTGTCATGTTCCTAAGTCATACTATTCTCAATGTACAATGTGAGGAGAACTCGCCCTCACTTTTCCAGATCTTTCAAGGTTTTAGGTTTTTTTTCTGCAGTAAAGCTACTTAAACTAGCTAAATAAACACTTCAGACTTAATTAGGTTACTGAAAACTCCCCAATGCATGCTCTCATCAGTTTAGCTCCGTTAAAAATCTGGGTGAGGACAATGACTGAGGGAAATAGATGTTCTGTTCTGAGGTGTCACAGTAGGCTTTGTCCTAAACTTGTCCCAGTACAAGAACTACTATGTGCCACAAGCCATCTTCTAGATTGATTTACTGTGGAAGACCAACAGGCTATTGAAAGGAAAACCATCCCTGGTGGTGCATCTGATCTCCAGTCACTGATGGATCCATCTCAGTTCCTGAGACACTGGAGTATCTCAGACATTTCTCATTACTGGATTGAAATGCATTTGTTTAACTCAGCACAGTCTGTGCAGCTTGGGTGAAGTTTCAAAAATGGCAAATATCTCTTATGAAGAGGCACTAAGTTGGTGAAAAAGAAAGAAAGACTAGTGGTTTGATTTTTAGCTTCGAGCTAGAGCAATGAAGAGTTACCTTCCTGCTCTGCCACAGACCATCCTCATGATGTCAACTGGACATATGTAAAATGCTCATAGACAACTTGGGCTGAATTAACTGTTCATTCCAGCTGGTAGGATTAGGAGCTGTTTCTCACTCACATTAATCCAGGCTTTGTGTACATCTCGTGCCGTGACAGTGCCAATTCAAGCCTCTCAAGAAAAATAATCTTGAAAAAACTAAACCAATTCCCATTACATTAGTGAGCTGAACTCTTTTGCAGTGCAGTAGCATGACCAGCATTGAAAGCTGATGGATAGAAAGGATTACAAAGCTGGGACTGTGGGTGAGCACAAGGAAAAGCAAAAGAAAAACAAAGGAGGGAGAAGCAGGAAGCAACAAGCCATGAGCTTGTCTCAGCTGCCCGTGAAACACAACTTTACTAGGCAATCAGAGCACATACTGACTGGGAGACAAGCTGAACCCTGAGGAGCTTGCTGACCAAGGACTGACACCAGCAGCCATATGGAAATGTGGAGAAGAGAGTAGCTTTCTTTCTCATGGTACTCGGGGAAGCTAGTGGGCTGGATGATCATAATCAGAGTGTCACTAAGCAATACTTATGCAAAGAAATTAAAATGCAGTCAGAGACTTAATACACAGCTTGTCTGGTGGGAATACCCCAGAATATTCCCCAGGCTATAAACGCCCAGGAATCTGTATCAGTCCAAGATTCCACTTATTGTGATGTCCTGCCTTTTATTGGTCTCACAAAAATGCATACAAAACTGAATAATTTTCCCACTTGTGTCTTCTGGTTTTTGGCTCTTTTCTTGCCTGAGGGACACATTACAATGATGCCTCTGATGGACACATTACAATGATGCCTCTGATGGACATTTTTTTCACAAATTCATCACAAAATCTTTGAATCAGGTCCTCATCTGGGCTCCACAGAATATTGTGATGAGAATTGCCACATTTTATCTATGTATGGCAGATGTATTTAGTTTTTCTAACTAGTTTTGTTTAAAATCAGTTACCAGGGAATTTTGTTTTATGACATCTAGAATTTTACACTATAAGGACCAGTCAATAAACCTCCTATATCAAGTTTCTCCACATCAGTCACAATTTTATCTACCTTTTGCATATGTGAAAAGGTTTACCTTCTTCTCTCCTCCTCTCTTTTGTGTTATAATATGCTTGTCTGATTTCCATCATTCAGTAGCCTGGACTAGAACAATCACAGCTGGACTAGACAGTTGTCTGGAACTCCTCTACAGACAGCCACCATCTATGGGCAGAGTGAGTGATCACATGGAATGAGTCCTATTGATTTGGTTTCACCACTGTGTACAAAGGAAATGTCCAAAGAGCACCTCAGATCCACTGGATTGCAGATTCAAATTCTGCACAACTAATATCCAACACACCTCAAATTCTTCAGAATTACCAGAACATAGCATAGATCTGAACCTTCTCAAGATGAGGCATTCACCATGAAAGTGATTATGTATATGCTTTTATATGTGCATATATATATATATTTATAAAAGCTGAATGTGTAACCTCCTGTAAGTGATGAGATAAAGACAATGTCTCTAGAAGGAGTCCCTTCAACTTCCTAACCTTGGAAGGACTGAAGAGATCAGAGGGGAAAGAGCTCAGTGATCTCCAGTTTACATTGACGTGGGTGGAGAATGAGGCCCTCCTCGGTCTCCAGGTGAGGCCAACTTGCATGCTCTGTGTTCACAAAATAATATTCTTCCAGTTTCCAAAACAGCATGACCTCTTCCAAGCATCCTATCAGAAATGGACTATGTTAACATGTTGTTTGGCAGTGACCTCTTTCACCCTGCTTAATTGTGTACCAGGCTTCAATATAACCAGGTAAGAACAAAGGTGCATCTGTGTAAGAACAAAGTATCTGCTTCCAGGCCTTTCATTTACTGGCATTGCCATAATCACAGAAAATTCTAATTTTCGGAGCACTCTGAAAAGCATAATTTGCCTGATGTGGTGTCGCTCTTTTTTCTCATAATAAGTAATCTAAAGTTTACTAGATTACAGAAAGCAAACATTCAGGGCTCAACATTCTCTCTTGCAGAAGAGTGTCCTTGTTCTCCGTATCACCAGCCTGACCTAGTCACCATGTATTTTCAAAGGGGAACTGTCCCTCTTCCTGAAGATTATCACCAAACACTTGAGAATGAAGATATCCACCACTTACAAGAAGTCTAGAAGCCTGACTCTTGTAAAGGGGACAGAAATGAGGTGATGGATTGTGTCCCTTAACCATGACCAAACTACAGCTTTTAATTTTAAGATAATTGTTCTGAAGAGTAGAACTGATGTTATTTGTATATACATAAATTTAGAGAGATTATCCTATTAAGAACTTATTTGAACATAGATATAGTTATCTGAGCTCCTAGCAATAGTCATGTCTGCACAGAGAGTCACGTCACACAAGAGAGTCTTCTTCATCAGCTATAACTGCAACTGTGCTACTTCGGTATGGTCACCTATATAACACATAGAGCATCTGTCACTTCCTTCTCTCTCTTGGCTACATTTCCACTTCAATGTACAAATACGTAAAGGTAGAACATTAAAAATGGACATTGTTCAGACTTCTGAAGGGAAGGGAGTTTATGATGCCAAGTCACATTATCACAGTTTTCAGCTATGCAGTGATAACTGATTTTGAGTCATTCCTCTCTGATGGAAATTCCTTCTATGGAAAGTGGAGAGCTTTCAACATCCTCATAGTGTTGGCTTAAACTATTTCCATTGACTTCAATTTTCCTCAAGGTTTTTTTTTTCATAAAAAGACTGAGTAATGGAAGAGCTCTACTCTGAATTGTTTTTAAGAATATGCTTTAATAGCAAGCATGAATCAATCCTGTCTATGCCTTTGCAACTAAGGGAACAACACCTTCAGAAGTGATTATGAAGCAATTCTTCTGTTCCTTTTCCTTAGCCTTAATTGGCAGTCTTGCGATGGAGGGTGGAATAAAGAGGTACTGGATGAAAATTATATTTTCTTAAAAAAATGTCTTTTGCATTCAGAAAAAATAACTTCCTGATATCCCAATTCAGAAATTTCAGGATGTCTGTGATACCACAAAGTGATGATTGAGAGCTTGTGATAGTCTCCCTTGAGAACAGCCTTAGATTGCCTTAAATTCTCTGTGAAAATAAATCCTGTTTACTCTTTTGCTCAAACTACCTTCCCTTGCAAAAAGTACCTCTCCAATTTTCTTGAAGACCCCTTTAGATACTGGAAGGCCTCTGGAAGGTCTTCACAAGGACATATGCAGTATCTTTCACTTAGACAAAACCATAATACTAGATTCTACAAACAGTAGATGTTTCCAGTTCCTATGGACTACAGCTCCAGGTCTTGTCCTCCAAGAACATCGGTTCCTTAGACAACAGGATGAAGATATTTTTCATCAAATTCAAAATTTACAGCATAGAAAAAGAAATCTGCAGTACTCTGCAGTACTTCTAGTGTCTCTAAGTAATCAGTGGAAAGAAAGAAGCTCACTAGATTGTTACAGGTTTCATCTGAACTCAGATATCTAAAATAGGCCATCTAAATCATACTGAGGAACCATACTTCATACTACTGCCAAGTAAATTTTCCACCTTTTATCTGCATTACTGCGGGAAAAAAAGTGACTTCACTGTGCTCAGATTGGTAGAATGTTTCAGGATTCAAACTGCTGCATAAAGAAAAAGAGAGAGGGAAAAAACCAGTTGGTTTTATGTGGTACTACATACATTTGGCTCCATTTTCATACAAAGAAGGGGAAAAGTAAATAAACATGAGGAGGATAATGTCCCAAATTGAGTTTTATCACAAGTACCTCCTGCTGGGATTTGAGAGCAAAACCTTCCCTTGAGGGGACAGAATAATATCATTTTAGTTATGGCCATATTCTTCATTTGGAACCTCCTCATCAACATGTCAATGCATGTTATTCACTGCTTGGAGAGACAATAAAATTGAAGGGCCCATCTTTAGAGAGAAATGTGCATCTTACCAATGTTTACATTACAGAGATCTTGGCCCTTAATAAAACCTACATCCAGTAGCGAAGTTATCAAATAGAGTTGTGCTCATTTTCTTTTATACCCAGTGAAGGGGCACAATATATCTCTACCAGCAGCTGGGAAATTAATGTTACAACTAAAATGACATTCTGCGTCTCAATGAATGATTTCCTGTGGGGTTCAGATAGTGGCTGTGATGAGAAGAGGTGTGATAATGGATCTAAGTCCGTAATGCATTTATCCCCAGGTGCTCTTGCTCAATCTGTTCCTTGTGCAGCTCTTTTGGGCTTAGTAGGACTTTCAGAGTTTTATTTTGCTGAGCTGAGGTGAATGGTTATATGATTGTCACTTTTAAAAATCTGTGAAGGGGAAGGTTTCAGTGCCTCTGAAATTGTGCTCAATGAGACTGGGCTTCTTTGCTTTGGGAATTCTCAGAAAGGAAAGGACCGATGCTTTCTAACAGTTGTGTCATAGTTCCTCTTTGAAATAGGGAAACTGAGGCACACAGCACTCAACCTCAACAGCCAAGGGCAGGTTGCTAGCTCCAGCTTCTTTTCTGTGCCATCCCTCTCTTGGAAGGAGGCCAACACTGCAGGAAACACATCTTCATTTCCAGCTCAAGAGGAAGACATTTCCAAGCATGCTTCATACTAAGGTTTACCTGTATTAATAATTGAAAAAGGGCTAATACATGATTAATAAATACTATAAGCATGTTACATTCCCAAGTAACATTTCTCAAAGAGGATAGTAAAAACTTCAGAAGATCTTTTAGGTTGTACATCAGGAGTTTACTTCACTGGACTATTCGTTAATCTCTATATGGAATTATTAAGTCCTTTTGGAAACAGCTCCTTAAAAACTGAATTATAATGAGGTATATTTTCCTTCTGTGATAAAGGAAAATATGTAGAGAGGCAGAACAAGGTTTTGAAATTAAACAGAGAGAATCTTTATCAAATATGTCTGGCTGGTGCAATATTGAGAATATTGAGAGTTGATGGTGACCGTGGGGACAAAAAAAAAGCTATCTGATAGATTTTATTGTCTTTCTCAAGAGGATAAAGCTCACATGTTCTGCTTTTAATTTCATTTAAGGAAGCTGATGGGGCTGCTACTTGATTATCAGTAAATAACCTGGTACAGTATTATCACAAGTGTATGCACACAAGGTCTCTCTATTGACAAATTTAACTGTGCTGTATTATTAATATTAGGACCTTTGTACCTCTGAAAGCTGAAATTTCTGAGCAGAGGGAGATTATGCTTTTCTGGAAGTTCCTGCATGTGGGCACAGCTGCCTGCTGGGTTGGGAAACTGGACAGTCCACCTCAAAGCCACAGCAGCAGGAGAATACAAATCCATTGGACCCCTATGCAACATCTGCTTTTGGCTTTATACAGTGTTGGGTGCTTTCCAGCCGTGTGTCACAGAATCTATGATCTCATGGTTTTTTGAGTGCTACACAGACATGGGTCTGACACATCCAACCTGCAGACTTGGTGCTACAGCCGGTAGCAGTTTCCCCATGAGGCTTTCTTGATCCTGGCATGAACCAATCCACTTGGCCATGAAAACTCCTTTCCTCTGTCTCAAAATTCCCCCTTGGTCCATGAGATTCCCTGCCTGCCAGCAGGAGGATTTGAGAAGCTGTTCTCATGGCGGGGAGTGGTGTGGGAATTGCTGAACCACTAAAACCCAAGAGTCCTTCAGGACTTCCTATCTGCTGAAATGTCATGGGATTACTTGGGAAAATATTGTAAAAAGATAATATGCATTATAGTCCCCTGCTGCCGTAAGCATCGTCTGAGCCACTCTCCAGAAGCTTGAGCTGCTCTGAAAATTCAGGAAAGGGGACAGCTTTTGCTCCTACCACCAAATCTGTAGGAAAAAAAGAAAGAAAAGCAACAGACGTTTTTATGGAAAAAAAAAATCTGCAATTATCCAGCACCAGACAATTTTCTGAATCCAGCTCACCTAAGCTATTTTTTCCCCCTTCCACAAGCAAAATGAATGCTGCAAGCAGTCACAGTGCTAATGGTCTTTTTTTCACGTCGCTTCCCCTCGCTCCCCGAACTAAGGCAGAACTACAGATTCAGGAGACTCTTCATGCTATCACTTCACAGGCTGGAAGGTGACAGCTTCGCCAGGGACTAATGCAGGCCGACATAATTGAATGTGGCCTGCAGCAAAGCAGCTGCCTGGAGCCACTGTTGATTGTAGCTGTCATCAGGTGGAGTTTGCTGCCATAAAATACCGTCCGGAGGAACGCGGCTCTCACATGCGGCTCCTCCATGATAGCTTATTTACTCTTACCTCACTCCAACAGTTTTGTAGTTAATAATTGTCAGTAATGCACTGTTGAGCAAGCATAGATGCTCAACCTCTGAACCATCAATAATTTTCCCAGCCAACCCATCTCAGAAATTCTACAATGGCCTTAATATTCCCATTTTCCGAGGGTATATTGCGTGTTTCAGCATGTTGTTCCATTTCTTTAAATTTTATTTTATGGAGAACCTTAAATGATTTTAGAGATATTTCCCATGCCTGTTTATTTAACTGTCACAGGATGTGGGAGAAATATAATCTGCTAAATTAGGCATGAAAAACTGTACAGAAGGAGAAGGCTCCTTGATTTCTGCCTTGAAAAAGAAGTGGCTTTAATTACAAATTCAGATAAAGACGCAATCACATCTACCATTTATACAGCTTTTTTCATTTCAAAGGATGTCACCACAGTGAACAAGTAATAGGTTTAATCTTTTCTCCTTTATTTGGAGATTGAGAACTGTAGCAGGAGTATGAAAATATTTCACATGAATGAGACAGCAGGATCTTTCTCCTGCATGCATTAAGATAACACTGATTTTTGCTACTTAAAATCTGCCTAAACTCTTTGTAGAAACCTATACAAGTCCTAGGATGAGCTTGATCTGTATTTTTTGAATTACTACTATTCAAAAGTTATTTACAACACATTATAAACTGCATATACTATACTTAAATTTAGTATGTGAAACAGAGCATCTAAAGTACCATATACTAAATATAAAATATATTGGATATATTTAGGATACCGTAATTACATTTAAACACAAAATTTAAACTTGGCCTGTATTAAATTATATACAGATGCTGAGGAAGATGATGCTGTGGCTTTTAAACCATTATGATACTGTGCTGGTCACACATTAGTTACCAGCATAATTTATGGAGCATCTCACTGGCTTTTACACATACAATCCTTCCACAAAAGGGAACAACTAAGAAGGTGCAGAGATGTAGGCACATCAGAGAACTCAAAGAGAGCTGATTAAAAGCAACAAAAGTAGAAAAAGGGATATTGAAGAAAAAATATGAAATGATTGAAAATAACTGAAAATAACAATTGAGTTAGTTGCTTCGCTGTTTGTACCTGCTTGGCTTCCTATGAGATTAGCTTGCTGGAGATGATGGCAAGGAGGTTGACTACGTCTGTGCTGCATGTGTTCCTCACTGGGACAGAGGAGTAGTGCACCCATTGGGTGTCTGCATCAGGTTCTGCCCAGCCTGTAGAGCTGGACCAGACTGAGTTCAGGCTGAGGAGGTCCCAAAAGGCTCTACTAATTCAAGTCAAGAGTGCTTTTCTGAAGCAGCATTTTGGGCCTTACTTGAGTTCCGCATCTCCTCTTCTGCATTATACTGGGGGGGGAGCTATCAATTCTATCTTTTATTATAATGATTAGTCCTGCTTCTAGTTTCCACCTATGCTTATATTAGGGCACTCCTTTGATTTGACATAGAAGGAACTGGGAGCAGTATTTTGCTCTTTGTGTTGATTCTGAACCTCCTCTTACACTGCTGCAAATAAAGACTAATTCTGGTATGAAACTGGTGTACGAGAAATGTGTTTATCCTCTCTATGAACCTCCTGAATGAAAGCTGTGGATCTGACTCTTTTCGTCCTTGCAGTGGCTTCTCAGCGATGTAACTTTAATGACTTCAGCAGAGTTACTGCTGATAGATACTCTCACGAGTAATCAAAAGCAGAACCGATCGCTCTTATGCGGCTCTTTTCTCTACTGCAGACAGAAACAAAAGGTATTTCTCTCCAAACATCAGTTGCTTAGTTGGTTGTGAAATATTTCTTCCCCTCCTTGATAGAAGTGGATCTGTTGTTTATGAAAAGCAAGTATTAATTATACAAGCTTTCACCACAAACATCTGCTTTTTCTGCCTTTAAATAAACATGTCCCTTCAGCTGGTACCTAGCGTTCTCAGGGAAGGGAAAAGATGCACACTGCAAAATATCAGCATGGGTTAGTAACCACAAGAGTTCTGATCATTTTGTCAGAGATGACTCCATACATTACTCAAAAAACACAAACAAGCATTATTCTCATAAAAAGCCAAATAACATATTTTTAGAAGGAGTCCATGATGTCTGCTCAGCTGTCTGCTTGTATTTAGATTTTGGGAGCTAGCAAAAGGATTAAAACCACTTGTTTCTTTCCTTTCTTTCTTTCCCTTTTTTTTCCTCCCCTCCCCCCCCCCCCTTTTTTTTTTTTAACTTGTCACTGCAATAAAGTTGGCTGTGGCTCTGGGGAGTCCTCTGTAAAGTACAACGCCCTGGGCTATGGGAGATGGAGCCCTCAATAACTGATATGAAAGGTCCTTAATTAAGCACTTAGCATTTCAAGGCAGTTATCACGGCTAGCCCACAGACCGAGCTGGCAGTCCGTCACCACCGATAGGCCACCTAGATGACTAACGTGAGTTGAGTCGAGTCTTTTGTACTTTAGGCGAGGAGCCCCGAGGCACAGGCTGATCTGGTGACCCTCCCAGATCCACTTTCTCTGCCGGAAGGAACGGGATATCGGATGTGACAACACTGCAGACGGGGGAACGTGGGTTTGTTTTTTTTCTTCCCCCCCAGCTGAAGAGCAGGGATTGAGGAGAAAGTTAGAATGACAGTGGCACTTTCTTGGCTCCGTACATTGGTATGAATATGACCAAACCAAATGAATGAATAATTATGAATGTATTATAAAGCAGAAGGGAAAACGCTGTTGCTGTGGTGCATTCAATTATATCACCAGTTTATATCATGTAGCCACTGGGAAGTTAACTAGGAAGGAGTCTGCTAGTCTTCCCAGTACCACTCCTCTTCCACCCTCTGGACACACGAGCATAAATGTTTCAGGAGAAGTTTATCTTTGTATTAAGGAGAAGGGGAAGACTTTTGTGGCATTAAAATGGAAAGGGTTAATGGAATGAACTATAGATTAAATTGTAAAGCAATCAAAGAAAACCAAACACTTTATAGCAGACAACCATCTTCTGGTGTTTGGGTCTGTGTCAAGCCATGGATGTGGAAAATTAAAGCCATACTGAGAAGGGAAATGAACCATGTCTAATACATCCCCGGCAATAAAATGTTTTCACTAGGACTGTAAAACTGTGCCTTACATTAGGAAAAAGAAAATCAAACTATATGTCAATTCCACATCATGGGACATGAAGTGTCCACAAAAATTTATATTACTATTTAGAAGTGTTTCATTCTGGTGTTTTATTGTGATTGGATGCGCCCTTCTCAGTATCTTTTGACTGGTATGAAAATGATTTGAACTACTTTTTTAGCATTTATTTTACATCTATTACCTGTTCTATTACTTTTTATTATTTTATTGTGCTTGTGTAGAGGATTTTGCACAGTTTTCATTATAATGTAGCATTAAGTCAATTTATTTGTGTATTACACGCTGTATAATTGCACCTTTTTTTGTGGAACAATTTGGATTTCATTATCCAACAAATCAGCAGTGTTACATTTTGAAAAGCTCTTTTTAGAAATCAAGTGCATTTTCCAACTAAGACAACAGAGGTCAAGTTTGCACCAAAAAGAGAGCAGAAGATTTCTTGGCTAAAATACTTTCGCAGATGAAGAAGGTCATGGCTGAAACAGAAGTGCTAATTTCTTTGAGAAAATGAAATATTTACTTACTATGGTACAGATCGATGAAGAAGTAAGAAGGGAAATAATATAGAATGGGGTGGTCTGACATGGAACTGGTTTGAAGTGGAATAGATCATGGCAAAACCAAATGGTTGCCAGGCATACAAACAAATGTAACATAATTTTGTTTAATATTCTTCTGTATCATTCTGTTCCCTAATTTACAAGTGCCATAAAGAGTGTAACTAACACAGGCAAAGCAAAGTGTACATCTGTTTGTGCAGATCTGCTTTGCTATCATTTGTCAGGCTTAAACCTTTCATAAGAGGTGCCATAACAGCAATTGCATCTCTCTCAAAGGTGAACAGACAGCCCCTCTGGAAAAGAAACACAAAATAATGTTTTAAATAACACACCAAGACTGAGAATAGATGAGAAGATACAAACCTTTGCCTTTTTTTCAGCCTGTCAAAATTACTGCCTGTATCCCTCAGTTGTTCTATGGCAGTCATTACAGCTTCTCTCAGAAAAGTTAAAATTAATTCATGAGCAAATAAATTCTCAGGTTTTTCCCTGAAATCTTCAAGTTGTGAGAAAACCTTCCCACTCGTAGACATCCTTAATCATTCAGCTGTCCTGTTGTGACATAGCGGACCACTAGTTTTCAAAGGGGTGCGATTTCCCCCTCTTTTTTTTCTATGCTTGACTGATGATTTTGGATTTACAGGGAAAGATTTATGTCTCTCTGTGTGTGACATATGGTATCACTTGAATTTCCATGAGTAGTGAGTCCTGCAGGTCTTCTAGAAATGATGGCAACAATGGAATTAACCTCCTTTTAGTACTCTAAATGTTGTCAGTTTTGTGTGGAATTAAAGTCCCTTCAATGAGAAACGGAATGGTATTTTGCTAATGTAATTTTTCTCTCTCGTATTTGAACTATTCTGCTTTTGATAGATTTATTCCTCTGAAATATCGTTTTGACAGACCTTATGCTCCATACTGAAATTCCTTAAGGAAGATATGAGTAAAATCAAAACAGATTTGGATGCTTTTTCAAATGTAACACTTTTTCAACAAATTGTCAAGTTCACTCTTGAGCTGTGGTTTCAATTCTTCACCTGCTTCATGGTAGCAGATGAATCAGAGAAAATACCGACCCTGAGTATTTCAATTACTGATAACACCTTTCAACTCAGTCCTTTAATTCTCTTTTCCATCACAACTCACTCAGAAGCTCTACTACAGAAAGCTTTGTTTACTTCAGGCTCCCTCCCAAACCACACATCAAATGACAATATATTTTGACACCTCTCAAAGGTTAAACAAAGGACTGAGGACAGAACAATGTTCACTGACTGCCCAGCAAGAGTTTTTTGTTTTCCTTTTTCATTTCTACTGTCTGTAATTCAGGTTCTGAACTGTTTTGGATATGTGTGTGTGTTGTATGCTTGAATGCTCCAATATTAAAACTATCATTTAGTTAACACCTCAAATTCTCAATTCAATTTAAACAGCTTAAGAAATGTAGTATTTCACATTTGGTAAGACTGAAAATGGATTTTATTTCCCCCTTTTTGCTTTATTTTCAGTGACTGAGATTTTAATAGACTATTCTCATGGCCTGAGATAATGTCAACAACATACCCATGCGAGATGTGTGTTCCATAAAGAATTCCAATATAATATTAACAAATGCTTGCACTTGGATATGCTAAAGATATCTGGCTCCACTCTCCAGACAGAGAACAGTGAAAACCTTTACTGCTTTCCAATAGACAATCATACACAGTACTTAAAGGAGTAATGAACTCCATCACCTCAAAGCATATAATCAGAAACTGAGTTGAGCAGCTGGGTGGATGATGATCCAATGTACAGTGTTTTCTCTCAATTCCTCATTTTCCCACATACCTACTGAATAGGACATTTAAGTCACTGAGAAGTACAGCTTCAAAAAAATTTTAGATAATTAACAATTATTAACTTGAAAGTTTTGGGCTTTTTTCTTTCCTTAGCTCAAATTTCACACATAGAAGTGCAATGGAGCTTTTTTTGCTTTTCTGTGTCTGCTCTTGAATAGACATGAAGTTTGAGGTTAGCTATCAACTGTGATCCTGAAGAATATGATGCTTTTTTTTTTGATGGGAAGGCCTGAACATGTGTCACTTCCTTTCAGTAGCAAATTGTCTACATCCCTTCAGACTGATAAAAGTGTGAGTTCTCAGTAATGCCTCTTCTAAAATGAAGAAGCATGGCAGCATACTACAAGCAAAAAGGATACTGTTTCAAAATGAATTATTGATATTCTTTTTAACTCATTCAAAATCTGTGACAAAATGTTGCTCCTCTTGAGTTAATAGAAAACCTTCTTAAGAGAGTCCTTAGAAGGTTTAATTGATTCTGATCAGTAGGAAAAATTCAGAATCTTAAAGGGGTATAAGAGTGAAGCAATTCACCAAAAGTTCTACAAAAGATGAGACAACATTTTTGTCATTGAGTTGATGGTCTAACAGTTAGGCATCTGGATAATTTCCAGAGACTATAACTTCAGGCATTCATATTCAAAATATTAACATTACTATTAATGACAAGCTATTAAAGATTTGTAATTATTTTTTTTAAAATATTATTTCTATTCATGTAGAGATGGTGTTTAATAGAAAGCTTGCATAAAAGTAGGTAAAAATATCTCAGTAACATATGTAAAGGAATCGCCCTTCTATTTTTTTCTGACATATGGATGTATCCTGATTTTTTACAATATTTACTATTATCAATTCTGTGAATTTAATGTGCTAATACTTTAGAGCAAAGCAAGTGGGACTAATTAAATTTGCATCTATACATTTCTGTATTTACAAAAAGAAATTACATTTTGTAATAGTTTGTATGACATTTCTGTCTTTTACAACATTTGTGATGTCAAGGTCTCCAATTATGGAAACACTTTCTTAACACAGATACCTCTGTACACAGGTCAACTGTATTAGAAATTTAAGAAAAAAACCCACAAACAAAAAACCAAACCAAACCAAAAAGCAAACTAAGGATGAGATCAGAATTGTGCAAAAGTCCAGGTGTTCCATCTCCTGAAGAAATAGGCAACCATATAATAATAGATTTCTTGTTTAGAAGAAACCATAATGTCAGCTATGCACCCACTTATGGTCACAAGAGACTTCTCCATATGTCATAGAGAATACACAGATTGCTGTGCATGGCCAAATTTTTCAGCCACAGTATGAGAATGTGAGTGGGAAGAGCAAGAATGTTGCTAAAGGCCAATAGTTCTACAAAACTGTGAATTTTTTTCAGTAAATGATGTGATAATTTTGAGGGAGCACATGTCCTGTGCTAAGAACCTTCCCTACTGCCTTCAAAGTAAAACATAGGGACAAAAAAAAAATTAAAATTAGCCAGTTTGACCAATGGAAGAAGTTGTCTTAGCATTCCAATTACAAGAATAAATGTTAACCTGGCCCTCTAAACAGAGGACACAAACTAGGCATGTGATAGTAAAATGAGAAAAGGAAGTGCCCTGTATAATTCCTGTCTCTGGCTGACAAAAATATGGTATTTCTCAATTCTTGCTGAAGTAAAAACTCTGTCCTGTAACAGTTCCTGCAAAGTGCAGCCTCCTTTATGTTTTAATAATCTTGGTTCATGAAGTATTCCTGTTGATTTCTCCACACCTTGAGTAAGTATTTATGACTATAAATGCTCAGACTCTTTAATGGGCATTTGTACTAGATGCAGTAGAGTTACCCCAGAGATCTCCCATTATCTTTACCAGGATTTTATCTTCCATGTTCATCCATTTCTGCTCTATATTTATCTCAGAAAAGCATCTCGAGTCCCATAGAAGTGTTTGATAATAAGAATTCATAAGCAATGACTTATGCATAAGCAACGACCTATTTACATGCAATTGATTCTGTGGGGAGAAGGAAACTGAACCTAAGATGACAAACTGCACAACACATTGAAGACCTATTCAATTTACATACCTAATCTGGGAATGGATTCTGAGCACTGAAAGTCATTTTGTTACTTCCTTACTTTCTGTTGCCCCCTTTTGTCATTTCAAAGTCCTTAATTAGGCAATTCTGGTCTAGCAAAGCACAAAAATCCTCATTTCTATGACTCCTTCATTCTTTCCCTGTGTGTGGCATCTACAGTGGAGTAGGATTTTCTTTGCATTTACCTATAGAATACATGAAAAATATTTCCAAGAGGAAAAAAAAGTTGAAGGTTGGTCTGAGTATATTGTACTGGTTAGAAGATCCAGTGTGCCTTTAGCAACATCAAAATCAACAAACCCCATTTTTCTTCTGCCCCATATTCCCCCGTTTCTCATTAGTTGGTTATGAGTGTTGAAGGTGAAGAGTAAAAAAGCCCAAAACTGCTATGACAAAGGAAATTAGCGTAGTGAAGGCTCAAATAAAGTAAAGGGTGGTTTTCTAGATGCAAGGGTTTATAATTATAATTATTTCATTTTATTGTTTGCTGGGGAGAGTCAGAGTTTCAAACAGTACTGGCACGTAGCTATTTCCTCTCTTGTGAGAAAGATGGGAGATGACATGTCAGTGCAATTCTTTGTCAGAAATATACATCTGCATGAAGAGAGTAGAGTTAAAAATTTAATCTGCAAAGCTATTTAGAGAGTGGATAGGCCTTGACAGGCCTCCCAAATGTATTAAAAGAACAAGAACAGCAGAGTTATGGAAAAAAAAAGCTGTTGCAAGCAAACAGAATGAAACTAAGCTTTCTTGACAGAATCAGTTTGCCAAATGACTTTAAAATTGCACTGTGTCTTGTAGTTTTTTTCTTAAATAGATTTAAATTTAAATGTGTAAAACAGAAGAAACTTCAGAGACCAGCACAGCTTTTCTTTAAAAAAGAGAGGAACAGGACCCTCAGAGTGATGTTTAGTTAGGTCATGAGGCTGATGAAGGAAAGATGGATGGTGTTGATGTTGAGCAGTAGCTTGAAACTCTGGAGAGCCGGCTTCAGCTCCTGCCTATACATCCACTTTGCATGTGATTTTATGCAAGTTGATCTTATTGAACCCATTTTTGCAAGCATCTAAATATTCTGAAATTCGGGTTCCTGTGTCACTGAAAGAAATGCTACCCTCTTTAACCACATGCATCCCTGTTGATGAAATGAATGAACACTCTTTGTTGTATTGGTCTTTTCTGCATATATAACAAGCCTTTGAGTGAGGGCAGCTAAATTCAGGTGGTAGTCATTTTGCCTAAATGAAATTGTTTTTTTCAGCAATCAGGTGTCTTGCATCTCCAGAGACCAAATTCTCTTCATTTTAGACATGCCTGTTGCAATAATATGATTCACACTCTGGGAAGTCCTTTCATTCTCCATTGCCTGCAGAAGAAATACTGACTGATGTAGAGTTTTATATGGTGAAGCCCAGGAATTGTTTATATAGTTAAAGAGAATCCCACTGTCCATAACAGTAGATTACTCAGCACGAAGGAGTTTCTAAGAGCTGTGTTGAAGTAGACAATACAGACCAGTCAGGTCTTAGGTAATTACCAACTGATTCTGATTCTTTGAAGCCAAACCTTTATCTCCCACATTTACGGTTCTGGCACTGCAGAAATGTTTACATAGTTCTGGACATCACATGCCTTATATGATTGCATGGAGTTGCTGGCTGGAAGGGAGCCTTCAGGGCTGTCCTGCAGAAAGGTTTCATTCACTGCATGGACAAAACAGAGGGTAGGCCCAACAGATGTTGTTGAGTTCCTGTACTTCTTTTCCTGTGCCTTATGTGTGCCTAGACAGTGTTACTTGAAGCATAAGATTTCAAGTACAGAGTTAAAAAAGCACTTCAAAATTGTAGTTAGAGCAACTCTGGCCATATGTAACTACTGACCATGAAAAATGAAGCCCATATGCTGCTGAATGACCTTAGAAGACCTTTTGTAAAACATGTTGTTGATAAGAAGCTGTATCATTTTTTAAGTACTGTGCAGACTAAAAAACGTCAAAAATAAAATGCTGGATTGAATAAAATGCTTTTCTGTACCCAGAAATTCTCTATCTCAGCAGACAATGAGAGAGTAACCTGCATGTGATAGGTTCTACTTACCAGTTATTGTCACACTTTGGAAGTCTCTCAGAGAATCTGGGGATAAGAGAAGTCAGGAAGCTCACAGAGAGGAGAATTAAAGTTTGTCTAAAATTGTGTGGCATTGCAGGGTAAATAATTTTTATAATGAACCTGCAGACTTAGAAGTGGAGTCAATGAAGTTGATGACATTTTACTGTAAATTTGAAATTATTTACTTCTTTCATATAATCAAACAATTCTGTTTTCAAGGTTTTATTTCAACACAAACCAATCAGTCATCAGGACTACTGGCAATATATTTGCCTTTTCCCCAGGTTCTGGTGGAACCATACTGATGGTTCCTGTTCTCTTGTAGGATGGTTCTACCTGTGCCAGGGAGGTCTTTCAATAGCAGTTAGCAGTTGTCCAAGTTGTTTTTTAACAGGCTGGAAGAATAGAGGGCTCTGTGACAAAATTAGGTTTTCTCTTCAGTGTAGCAGATCAGGTGACTGATAAATGGTAAAAATTAATCAGAAGGCAATAGAATTTGGACAGAGTTCTGCTCATTAGCATACAACATGACAGAATGAGTGACTTCCAATTTAACTCAGAGTAAGCCTCTAAGCTGTGATTTATATTTCTGTGTGTTTTCATCCATCCTCAGTTTCTTCTTTTCCTGAAGACCAGTAAGGAGTTTTTTACCACTGTGGCTTCCATCAAGTGCCAGTTCAGCCACAGTTTTTACAGATTTGTAACCAGTCAAGCCCAGCTACTCAATGAAGTGTGTGAGGAAAACATTGGCTTTTTATGCTTTATTTCTGTGGCTTTTGATTCATGGCTTAGGGGGTCATAAGCAGGTCTTGTTGACAGGAGGAATAGGTCTACAAAGAAGGAAATAATGAAATGTCACTTTTTCATTGCCCAACTCATAGTTTCAAAATAAATAAAAAGGATGGGGGAAGAAGAATTGTGAAGGAGTAGATCTATTTTCTTGTCCACAAAGGTACTGATCTTATCTACTTAAAAAATAATTACAACATATTCAAGTACTACATATTAGTCATGCAGATCATTTCAGTGCAGTAAATACTTAATATTTTAATGTAACACCCTAGCTCTAATGAAATGATTGGAAATTAAATTAATAAAACCAATTTAATTATTGAACTATAAACTGTTTAATACCCCTTAATAGTAATTTTTTTGCTGTAAAGGCTCGCATTTTTGATCTATATACAGCTTCAGCCTGCATTCTAACTTAGAATAAATTTTTATTTACCAAATGTCCAAACTAGCCAGAGGATATACTTAGTTTCCTGTATTACTCTGATACCATGGCAGAGTCAAAATGACAAGAATATGCAATATAAAAATAATACCATTATTCCTTACAGAGAAAGGTAGAAGAAATTAAATGGATTGCATAAATGAGGGGAGAATAGAGAAGGTGGAGTAATTGGGAAGTAAATGAAGAGACCAGCACCTTAACTTCAAATGCTGATTATGCAGAGAATATTGTTTATGCTTGTAACAGTGAAATTGTTGTTGAAAGGAAAATCTGGAGGGATTTTTAAATGAAAACCTCTGGATTAGTGTCTAAATATAATAATGGGAAGACAAAGAGGCTTTATCCCTTACTTCCAGCATGGTACTAGGTAAATTTTTAATTTCTCGGAGACAAGGTACTCTTAGGTAACCTCAAAAATGCACTCTCTTAGCTGGTAGTTTAGGAGCAGAGATTGCTAAGAAATCACTGTGAAATGATTTTTTTTACCACTAGAGAGTGGTTCATCTCATCCTAAACCAAAACCCCCCCAAAGTATAGCAGATGATTCACAGCTGGAAGCACCTATTTGTTTCCTTTGAGCATAAAGGAACTTTGGGTGATGATACCTGACCTAGATATGATTTAGTTGAACTAAATTGTGTCTTTTATTTCCCAGTGTCCCAGGTGTGTACAGCTAAGGCCAATGCCTTCTAGTTATTGTGAACTTCTTCTTCTTTAAGTTGGAAAATGCAAGTATATTGTCTAACCAAGACATTTTTTTAAGAATCTTCTTTTAAACATAGCAATACTGTAAGCATGATGTCATGTCAAAAAAATCTTATTACACTCTAGGAATAAGGAGTCAGGGTTTAAAACAGACAACAAGGTTTTAAGAAAAATATACTTTGGAACAGATTAACTTCTTCAAGGACCTATCACTGAAGATATTTAGTAAGAAAAGAAAAAAGAAATATCCAAAATTTTAATGCACAAATAGAAAAAAGAACCCTGAGAAGAAGGGCCTGGATTTAATATCAGTTATTTACTTTGCATCTATATGTCAGACATTATTACTCTTTATATAGCTAGAATGTTGGTTGTAGTTCTGCTGTAGAATAGAAGGAATTTTTAGTTCTTATACTGAACTACCTGGTAATCTACTGAACCTGGCTGTTGTGCATTCATCCCATCTTTACTTGCCCAAAGTTTTCTTTTTTTGGTTTTATCACAAAATCCAGACATTGAAATATTGAAATACAGTTCAGTGTGAGAGCTGGACAGGATATTTGGAGCAAAAAGTAGTCACTCAGAATGCACTTTAGCTGAGCTTTTTTTAATGGAAAGTTGACAGAAATCTGAAGTAGTGACAGATGTTAGAAAGTCTTCAGATAAGAGATTATTCTTCAAAAAGTAGCATCAGACCTTGAAGAGAGTATGAATACGTTAATCTTTGAAAGTATACCACTAAAGCCATGAAAAAAGGTGATGACCTATTTTAAATAGTACCACCTATGAATAAATAATCCTTTTCTCATTCTATCCACCCAATCCATTGACCAAGTTTATGCCTTTCTGAGACCTAAAGTTATTATAAATCATATTTGTCTGGATGAAACATTTCATGCTTACAGAAACTCATATACTGAATGCCTCTGTAAGACTTCAGGATGTAAAATATCCCCAGGCCTTAGCTCCTACTGAGGAGTAATAACATATCCCTTGCATTTAGAAGCCTATGAAGGGCATAATTTTTATTCCCAGTCTTAGCCTTTAGGTGTCAGATTAATAGGGTGTAGAAGATTTAAAAGAAGCATCCTGAGGCCCCAAAAGCAGGATTCATCTAATCTAATTTTAGCCATCTAAAATTTAGTGGCTCAGTTTAATAGCCCACACATGCTGTGGTTGCTAGCACTGTCTGAGATGGAGAGTTGCAGCTGGAGTCCAGGTGGAATACTTTAGGGTATCCCCACATTGTACTGCATAGTCATGTTTAACCAGCTGACTACTCAGTATCTACTTCATATTAACTACCTATGATATGATGCTTGCAATGTAGGTCCTTCAATAAATACTGCATGTCTAAGTTCCCATTGTTCATAATTTAGACAATTATAGTTTGGCTGCTTAAAAATGCTGCCCCAGTGCCATTCAATATGACTGAGGTGTCTCCCATGATCTTCTTTTTCCAGATCATGGCTTGCCTGTAGGTCCTCTTCTATAACATCCATGAGCATGCAGATGGCTCAGATACCCCAGGGCTAACCCTGAAGTAGCTGTGCAAGTAGAGCATTCTTCAAGAAGTTCTTGGATTCTTTTCTACTGGTTAAATGGGGATGGTTCTTGACTAACAGGGGAGCTTAGTCACATAGGGAGTTATTCACGTCACTAGTGTAATTTGATGTACCACAGAACTTGTGGAACTTGTACTTTTCTAGAAGTAGACCTCAGTTTCTTCATACCTGATGATTTCCTGGCCCATGTTTATGCCTGGCTGAGTGCCAGGTATTTAAAAATAGGAAATATGCCGGGTTTTTTTCCCCACAGAATTCCAAACATATATTTGCATCCATGTCCATAGACAACACATAATCTTCTTTCTCTGAGTGTACCATAAATCATCATGTTTTAAAGCTTACTTAATAGCATTTCCATATCACTGTTCTTGAGCAAAAAATCTTCAGTATTTGGTTTAGCCACACCTGAAAATTAAACGGGATGGTTTGAACGAGATGTCTATTTTATTAATATTCCCAATAAACTAACCTACTGCTGATCCTCCTTCAATATCTAAATATGTCAGAAGAAAATTGTTAAGACAGTATGTTGAGTAAAACCCTGCAAGAAAGAAAAGTAAAATTGCAAACAGAGGCAAGATTGTTGAAATGGAGATAGGAAGAACTTATCCAGAAGGGAAAATGACAGCAGTGAACAGATAAAAAGATAAAGGAAAAGATAGAAAACCTCCCAGGAACATCAGAAGGCTGACTGATTTAGCCTCTGACTGATCAGGTTGGGTGTCTCATCAGTGACGGTGAGCATACCAATGCTTAGAAGAGTAACTCATTCATCTCAGCTATCTTCTGTGTTTATTCAAGTGACAAATAACTGCTTCTTACTTTTAAGATGTGTATCTTCTGTGTATTTACATACTTCTTTGCACACAGGTGGAGGTTGCAAAAGATAGTGACTCAGAGAAGGAGTCACTTACTTACAACAGGGACATAATTATATTACTTCACTAAGAATCTGTCAAATGGACTCACTTTCCCTCATTGCTTTGCTTAAGTACTGGCAGGGATCCAAACATTCACCATGATGCTTGGTGAATTGAGGCCCAAACAGTTACAACCAATCGAACTGTTAAAGGGGAAAGAAGCAAATCAATAAATGCAGCCTCCTAACCTTCTGGCTGTCAGTAAAATTTCAGCATGTTTAAGGCTGATAAAGAAAGTACTTCAAATGTGGTCTGTGCTGCTGCTTATACTTTTCATTCAAAGTCACTCTGCTCTTTCAGAAAGCTCATTGTCAAGGTTTGGGATCTTCCTAGGAAGTCAGCAAGCAGGAGTTGTTTTCTAGGGATAGCAGAAAAGTAATGCTAAAGGGAGGGATATGTTACAATTCCAACCCTCAGAGACAAATATTGATACTTGTGAGATATGTTTTGGTATTTTATGAGATGTTTCTTTGACCTGACTTCAATTCTCTCTACTGAAGATTGAATCAAAGATATTTCTTTCATAATGTGTTTTCAAAACACAACTGAAAGAACTTACATCACTTCTTTCTCTACCTAGAAGATAATGTGTCCAAGAAGCAAGAGAACCTTTTTTCCTTCCTCCTCTGCCCATTTCTCTAACCTTATGGAAGCAAAGACTAATAGCTTCTTTTGGACACAAAAATTCCTCAGCTTTCCTAGCAAAACTATTCTTCCTCTTATAGAATGAAGGAGTAATCAAGACAAAGAGAAAGCTTAAGATGACAACTCTCTATGTTTGTTCAAGCGCCTGGCTGGGATGAGGTGAGGAAAAAGTGTTTAAACTGTCCCCTTTCATTTCACCTGAAGTTCATCAGGAAGTTGTGAGAACATTGTACAAAAACTTCTGCAAGCAGTTAGGGACAGTAAATTTCCATCCTGCACAACTGCGTAATGGGAAATGAAAGGAATTCTCTTGCAGGCTGCTGTATTTCAAGAGAGTAGCTGCTGTGTTTTAACAAAAGCTTGATCCAATAAATGTTTCTGGATCTCCTCATTGGATATGATTTAAGTTGCTTGATAGAAATGGATGAACACTGCTCTGTGATCCTGGAGGATCCTGGGTACTCAAAGATGTCTGGTGTGTTGAGACTGAAGCCTTTTGGAGCAGTTCCAGATCTGAAGAGTCAAGCACCTGAGGGAGGTATTGACAGATATAGATTTAGGCGCTCAAATTTTGTCACTGTCCTGCTATAAGCATCTATACTGACTAGGTCACAGTCCGTGCCTATCTACTAGTGAAGTAGAATAATAAAACGATCAGAGATTAAAAGGACAAGATAAGCAATTCTGAATAAAAAGTGCATTGAGCACATTAATATTTATGTAGATATTTGTGCATGATCATGAGTTATTACAAAATAGACTTATTTTTTCAGGAAATCTTTGTGATTCGTTATTTGTGCAGTAAGCTGGATAAGCCAAGTCATCAGACACTTAATGAAATGAACTGATGTTTGTAGAATGTTCTTGGTTCATCCAAGCCTTTTGCTTTTCAGTGTGATGGTGAAACACCTCCAGGTTCAAAATTGACATCTTAGCATTTTCTCTGTGTTGAGAGACTGGGTTTGTGCCTTCCTATGAACTATACAGAAGGTTTCTAAATATCTTATTGATTTGGTTAACAGATCAAGTTATCCAGACCAAAAGTAAATATGAGTTTTTTTTTAAGTCAGGAACTCCTAAATTAATTTTTCATAAGTAAACCTAAGAAGGGCCAACTACAGGTACTTAACCATAAGCATCTCTCTTTAAAAGACACACTTTAATTCAGTGAGGGACAAAAAACTGCAAATTTGTCTTGCTCATTGGATCATCTCTCCCAAGAACATGATTTTGATCATCAAGTCCAACTCCTTGCTGTCACCACGTCATTTGTACTCAGCCAAGGTTCCATCAAGAAAGGGACAGTAATTCAATTCTCATTTAATATAATTTTTTCTTCTTTTTTAAAATGCTTTTCTTGAGTCTCCTTGGCCTGGTAATTAGTATCTGCCAATAAGTGCAGATCTTGGTTAGCTCCCACATTTGGGGTTTAAATCTAGCTCAGTCTTAGAAGAATCAATTCACTGAAGTGCAAGGGTACAAGTACTGGTTTATTATATCAGGTACTTACTGATTCCCTGATGTTCCTTACTACATTGCCTGCGAACACAAGCTAAGAGTTGGTGTTAAAAACTTTAATGCCCCTAAAGTTGAATTCAGAATCTCCACTGATTCATATATGCAAAAACTGTAATTACTTTAAGCCAAAAGCCGAGACCAGTTTTTTAAATGTTTCATGATGCACTTAACTATAACATGACCGCTCATATCCAGTCATGTGTTGATGTAAATTTATCTGCTACTTTTTCTGCTTCCTTTTTTCCTTGGTTTGAGACAGACCACATCCCAATCCTGTCCAAAATACTAAAACAAACTCTATAAAATGTTTTTTATGTATTTAAACATTTAATAAAAGGTAAGTTATGCCAATTGTTAAATTATTAATGACTTTATGTCTGTAATTAAGAGAATACTTTGGTTAGAATTAATTCAGTTAGGGGTTTGGGGTTTTTTTTTTTGATATGGGGTTTCTTTGGCATTTTAGCTTTGAGAAAACAGGTCACCTTTGCAGATAGATTGCAGTAAATCTGATTTATGGTCAAACCCTAAAGAAAAGGAATCCCTATGAAATATTCACTTTGATTCAACTGCAGTGGGAAAATATAAAAATAGAGAAGGCTCATGACATGATGTGTGAAAATAATTCATTCCGCTGTATATGAAAAATGAGGAGATCCGGCAGCATCAATGATTCATCCTCTGCTAATACAAATTCAAAGTAGAGGAAATGCTGGATTTTGTAAAACAACAGTCTGACAAGAGTTAAGCTGCCAACTATTGTTTCAGATCATTATTTCCTGAAAAATGGGAAGATTATTATTGTGTTTTCACCTGCTGCAGTTTTCTAGCACGCTATTAGACTGCACAAAGGGGTTTCTATCTAGTTTGCACCATCCAGACATATTAAGATTGTGAACAGCTGGTGAACGGTTTTGTTACAGTTTTCAGTGCATGTCACTGTTTTTTTCAAAGCGTATCCTGTCCTATTATGCTGATGACATTTCATTCATCAACACATTGGGTCAGTTACTCCACTGGTGTAAATCAGCATAGCTTCACTGAAGCCAGCAGAATGATGCAGGTTTATGCCAACTAAGAATCTGTCCTGCAGGCCCTAAAGCAAGCAAAGAATTCACTATGGATTATTTATAGAGTGTTTCACACAATTTTCTGTTTATGAAAAGGTGTGATATATTTTGCATTCTATGCAGAATTGCTTCATAATATTTTATTTGTCAAAGAATACCTTAGACTGCTGGCATCAGTTTGCAGGTAATGGTTACATTGTTCATAGTCAATTGATGTAAGATTGGGTAAAGATACATGAGTTTCTCAGACTGTTGCAGACCAGTTCTTCTTCCTGATTGAGCCATTTAAAAATAATTTAAGAATATTTATTATTTTATTTTTCTTTCTTGAATTTAAAAAGGAGGTTCTGCTATATAGGTGCCTATGATTACTTAACCACAGTGGAAGATTCATTGAATTTTATGATTGTGACCACATTTAATTATATATGTCCCCACTTAGGTGGAAAAATGATATAGTTAGTGGATTGGATTCTGGATCTAGGAGACTTAAGTACATTTGGAATCCCCAAGCAAGTAATTTTAACTTCTTTATATAACATTTTCC
The DNA here is from genome assembly GCA_013400935.1 of Turnix velox. Classification (NCBI taxonomy): domain Eukaryota; kingdom Metazoa; phylum Chordata; class Aves; order Charadriiformes; family Turnicidae; genus Turnix; species Turnix velox. Next base: position 142,149 of record VZTY01004642.1, read on the forward strand.
CTATTAATCTGTAATTTTTTAAACAATTCACGTATTTTTAAGGTTCCAAAATTAGTGTGAGAAATCCAAGAGGATAGCTACACACTTCATGGATAGCTTATCCCATTCACTTTAGAGATGTCTTAGAATGTCATGGCATCTTTCCATAATAAACTCACCTGCTCTGAAACGTTCATACTTTTTCACTGTTTCTCCAATACAATAGATCTTTACTTTTTTTTCTTGAAATGTCATTTATTACGAGGAATGTGAATAGATCAGGCTTTGTGTGCTTTTACTGTATTTTACTTTTTCTTAGAGGATCAATGACAGTGATGGTTTTTAGTGGTGGCTTTAATTGTTGAATGCTTCTCTAGAGCCAGCCTGTTGCTTTGAGATGTTGTCTCTTCTGTCCCAGTGATAAATCATCCCAGTTTAGTTGGGATTAAGAAATTTTACAGCAAATAGTGTTGTCAAGACCTTCTCCAGAAACCATCTCTATGCAAGGTTGGATTTTTTTCCCTAAAGTGAAGCATCTCGTGCCACTTAGGTGTCCTGAGACAACTGATATCTCCCCTTGTGTCTGTCAGATATTACACAGAACACACAGGAGATTCTGGACAGTAGCTGTAAGTCAGGTGCACTGTCTCAGGATGCCTTAAACTGAACAAACTTATCTTTAGGCAGATGAGTCAAGCTGTAGAGCAACTTTCAATTCTTTTAATGCTAATGGCACTTAAAATTCTGTGAAGCATTTTATATCCACTTAGAAAGGTGTAGATAAGGGTTCTTGAAAGTTATTAATTTCTTATATATCCTTCTGCTTCATGTAGACTTCTTGGATACTCAAGTGCATTGTATTCAGAAGTAAACATCAGCATTTAAACAATGGCTCTGTTTTTGCATCACTGTTCAACTCCAGATGAATATAACTAAGTTTAGGTATGTTCATATCTAGATGTGCATCCCTGGTTGTAACAATTAAGTAATGGATGGATGGGGATTCTGGAGATAGGCTAGACCCCTACATAGATAGATCTAGTGTAATTTGAAATATCCACGTCCACTGGTTTTCCAACTCTTGTCCTAGAATAAGTAGAACCACATTAGAGTATTTCAAATGACAGTAAATTCTTAAATTAAATAAACAGATAGCTGTCTGAATGTCATTCATAATCAAGAGAGAAACATATATTTTAACTTCCAGCATTAGATGAAACTTTTTCCATCATATTTTTCATACTTTAAATGGCGTAAAGAATCTGTTTGTTCAGCTGATGTATATTGGTTTATCACCAGTTACATATCCTGTGTTGATTCCAATATTCCTACATATGTAAATTTCTTCTGAGTTTCAGTACAGAATGTACCATTAATCAAAATAGCTTTTTTTAGGATTATTTATACACAATATTTTAAAAATCATTACTTGCTCCATTTTGAAGATAAGATTCAGAAGTCACTTTGTTGTGGGACCAGAGACAAACACATGACTTTGAGAAAAACATTATGTCATTGTAACGTTACTATATTTTTAGATGCTCTGTTGGAACCCTATCTCTAGATTAAATATACTTAACTAAAGAAATTCATTAGCTCTCCATGCACAAAGGAGTTCTACAACCAAAATCCATCCTCTGCCATTCCTTATTCCATTGGAGCAGCATCCTTATATATGACCAGGATAAGAAGTGATACACTTTTTATTTCAATACAATGCAGCATCTGTGAGCAGCTATTATTGTGGGAAGTGGGTTCAGAAGATATTAATTGTTGTATGCATGGCACGCCAATCTGATCAATAGACTGCTGAAGCATGTGTGGCCAGTTCTGCCCAGCCCCACCATTTGCAACCTAATTAGCAGCTGCTCAGAGATGGGAAACAGGTGCAGATCCGGACCAAGGCCAGGGAAGTCTGCCTATAATTAACAAGGAAAAAAGGGTCAGATATTGGGAAGAATATCAAATCTCGGTCCACTGGGGCTATCGTGCTGGCCTCAAAGGCATAGTCACCTGAGATCTTAGGCATGCTAATGTAAATTATGCAAGCTTTCAAACAACATGGCTGCATAATCAGTTGGCAGGGAAAAAAATGACTGGCTGGTTTTGTGTAGTTTAGCCTGAGCAGTTTTTAAAAAAAAAAAAAAAAAAAAAAGAAAAAGGATTTCAGTGTTCTCACTGGTTTGGTTTTTTGTTTTGCAAATAACAGTGGTTTGCTGTTGCATAAGAGAGGAGAGAATGCTGGACTTCTGTACTGGTAGTGGTAAAATGCAGGCATATTGTTTAGCTCTGAGAACTTATTTAATCATTGATCTGAGAATATGCTTAAAATGCAGCAAAATTGATTCCACATTAACAAGGATAACCCCAGTTGACACTTGAATGGGCAGTTGCAAGCTTAAAGGTGAAGCCTTCCTCATATCATTGCTATTTTCCTGCTGTGTTCATATAACTTATGAAGAGCCAAATTTCATCTTTTTGGAATTAAAATAGAAATGTTTGATGGTTGGTTATTCTGGCTGTGGTGATGGTACCCAGGGCATCAATTGGGTTTCTGATCTAATAGGGCTAAGAGGGATATTTACATGACAGAAAATAGAAATTTTGGGGGGAGAAAAAGGTAGGAAACTACTCCAAGGTATTTAAAATGTATCGATGACTTGACAGAACTTTCTGGATGCCAACAGGTACTTCAAAGGAAGGATTGTTTCCCATGAGGTGAGGTGTAATCTTTCAGTTTCCCTTTGAAGTTTATCTGATTAACTTCACTTCTGTATCAGAAGACAGAAAAATACTTGCATTTTTAGAAATGAACCCATTGCAATACATACCTAATTGAGATGTCACTAATCTGTCATTAGTTACAGACACATACACATTTACAAACTTGAGGCCACTTTTAAAACAGTTTGATGTGGGGAAACCAAGCAGAAAAAGGAAAAGGAGAAGGAAGGCAAATGAGTTTTTAGTCTCTTCCATTTTAAAACTTATGATGTGTCTTCTTTAAATGTATTCTTTCAGCAAAAGAGCAGCCAGAGAATAGTGTTTGTACCTGTTTTTCCTTAATCTGTGCAGGATGAATATTTTTCTGCCTCTTAACCTCTTATTTACTTACGTAAAAATATATTTATTCCATATAATTTCTCAAACAACTGTGAGAACCAAATCAAATTATCTAGTCAAAAGGCAGCAAAATAATTGCTTTGGGTTTTTTGTCATCATTCTGGTGATCTGAAGTTTTTTGCTTACACCTTTTTCTAATTTAAAGTTCCAGTTCCCAAACATTTGGCAGATTCTGAATTCTTCCTCTGCTTAAGCATGGTAAGATTTTAAGGATTACCATTATTCAGCATCACTTGGACCATGGCAGAATATAACAACAGTATAAGTTTTTTTTGAGAGATGTTCCTGTGCATACAAGCCTGACTTCATTTGAATGTTTCTAAAGAAGCTAACACATTTCCAAGATCTCCAAGTCACTGTGGGAAATTACCTCCTGGGAAGTATAGAAGACAACTATCTGACCTTCCTGTGCAGGAGGCAGCGAATGAGAGTAACTAGAAAACAAAGAACCTCTGAGGATAAACAACATCCATGTCCACACAACAGTATTCCAGAGAAGCTGTAAATCTGCCTGTGCTGTGTATGGATAGCTGGAGCAAAGGGTCTGAATTTATACATGAATTTATTACTTTGAATTTTTACTGGTGCAATTAGTTGTAAAAGCAATGGCTCTGTAAAAAGTGGCTTATCTCAGAGATCTGGAGAATATGCGTCCAAGAGACCTGCTTTTCCAAAGGGGTGCTACTGGACAGCATAGTGCACATCCTGCCCTTCTGGTTTCTGTGTCAAAAACTTTAGTGTTAAGAAACATGCTTCTTCAATTTTGGTTTTTTGTTCATTTTTTTTTTTTTAATTCTAGCAAATCTGGTAGAAAACTATTTTACTTGGGAAATTATTAACTGACAGTACTCAGTCTAGACAATGGAAACTTGGGAAGATCAGGGGAAAGAGAATATTATTGGCTTTAATTAACAGATAGGGAATTGAGCCACAGTGGATTTAAAATGCCCAAGATCATGTGAACTGAACAAGTATGCCAGGGCTCTGTCTATGTTTCCTTATTACTAAAGGCAAAGTCCAAGACAGCAAATGAAACCTTATTGTTTTTTGAATGATGACCATAGAAGAGACAAATTCTCCATATCCCTTGAGAAGCTAAACCTCTTTGTTTAGAAAAAAAAAAAGACATTACAATGCTCTATTCACATTATATTTGTTTGTTTTCCTTATTGTGAGGATAAATCTAGGAATAAATTTGCAGAATAGACTAATTTTTGCATGCCAGCTTTATGATTACACATACAGGTCCAGAAAACAGCTGGTCAGATTATTAGAGATTGTTTGCCCAGTCTTGTTCGTGGCACCACAGAGGACTGTTATAGAAGCCAGAATGTATCTGTATTAATTCTTTTCTTAAAATATTTTTTTTCTTTATTTTTCTCTATTTCTTGCCCTTATAGCAGGAATGACAGGAGCTAGGTTGTCCCTCACTGTGGCCTGGACTTCAGTATCACATGCAATGTCTGACAATGCCCCACAAAGTTGAATAAAAATAACTCCATATTATGTTGGTAAAGGAAAGGAATGTGAAATTTCTTTAACATCATTAATCTCAGCTTCTTTAGTCTTCTGATGGAAATTATTTTAAGAAAGGAGAGGGAATTTTATATCTGGAGCTGGGAAGTATGGCCATGATTTGAATTTGACAGCCTGAATTCCCAAGACAGAGTTTTTTGATTATTCTTGTTAAAAAATTTCAGTGCTGATTCTAAAATGATAGCATGCAAGGGAAAGGGAATTTATATATATATTCAGAATGTGTGAAGTTACATGTACACACAAGCTCACCTTTCAAAACCCAAGAGACTTGATGTAATTAATTAATCATTACAGTACCCTTGGGACAGGAATATTACGTCCAATTTAGAAGGAGAAAAATGAATAAAAACAGTTCAAGTAATTTATTCAAAGAGTAAGAGGCCTGCAGAGTAAAGAAAGTAATTATGACTCATTTCTAGTTCCTTGTATGATCTACATATTTCTGTAGGTCATGGAACAGAATATTGGAATCCTGCATGCAAAAACCTCTGAACTTTGTGGTAATTCACTTTTAGCTGACCTCTAACTCTGTAAGGGTTTATATAAAAAAATCCTGGCTTTGCTATCACATTTTGTAGCACCAACTTAAGCAGAGAATAAAAAATTTGAGGATAAATATTGAGTTTCACTTATAGCTGTACTATTGTAACTGTACATCTCCCAATAGGTATGTGACACATAGATAATTATTTATTGGTCTAAAGAAAGTTATCATCACCCATTGCTAGCCTTATTCAATTCCTATTCTTAGAGCTCCATAGCTAAACTAATGGTACTCAATGTAAGGCAGAAAACATAATCAGAGTCATTGGAGTTATGATGATCAAAGGAGATAAAGGAAATCTTGACATTTTAAATGTGATTAAAATGAAGATACCTTTTTAATATAAACCTTTATTGCTGCAAAATATAGCTCAAGATTTATAGGAACAGAGATTTTCTGTGGACTGTCTGTCTCGTGGAGGAGCTACTTGTTTCGCTGACAGTGTGTCCTCACAGGTTTTTTTTTTATTTCTTTGCTGCTACTGTCATTAACCCTGTCTAGTCACCATTACGAGCACCAGACAAGGCAATCCAACGCCAAGGCACTAAATTATTGCCAACCCATTTGTACCATCTGCTGCACAAGTGTCTGTTGATGGAAGGGGTGGTGAGGCACCTGGTGACCATGATGTCAAAACAACATTTGTAGGGGAGGCAGGGAACAGCAAAAAAGATGGCATAAATAAAGCATCGGAGCAAGCAAGAAGCTGAGATTAGCAGAGACTTCAAAGCAAGGAAAAGTGATGCTCTTCTGCTTAGCTGTTTTGAGAATCCCAACCTGATACCTTATGATGCCTTTCTCAGAAGCAGGAGCAAAACTGAATAATAGTCATAGTCATCTAGGTTGGAAGGGACCTTTCAGATCATCTAGTCCAATCATCAGCCCAACTCTGACAAGAATAATACTGCTTGCAGGTCACAGAAGTAAAGCAGTTCCATTTCAGCTACAGGAATTCACAGAGAAAAAGAGGGGAAAAGATAAAGAAATAAGGAAGGGAGCCATGGGGAGTCAGACTTACTCAGCATCTGGCTGGGGGAATGGGGAAGGAAGGGACCATTGAGTGCTATTGCTGGGAAGGGTATTTTCCTCCTTCAGAGGCCGGTTCATCTAGGAATAGTGGCTGTTTTTCTTCTCTTGGTTGTAGAATGTGAAACATCCTATATATATATCTTTTTTTTTTTTAATAACCCACTAACAGAATAAAGCACAAAATGCCTCCCCTAAATATCTTTCTAAATACTCTTTCCCGGTGCTTTTGCCTGTGCAACAGATGATGCTAAGCTCTTAAGCTTCTGCATCCTCCCATCTCTATAAAAGCAAAGGCTTTTTTATTTATCAGGTGTTGTGGCTGAGTTAATCTGTGTTTAGAAGTATCTGCACACATTCTTAGTGTAACTGTTAATTACCTGGTCAGTTTTTTCCTCCAAACAACTTCAGATCTCTTGTATGAATTTCTTCCAGCATTCATGATTGAATGAAACTGATTTTGTGGATGACTTTTAAATATAATTGAAAATAATTTGGCATAAAATACATATGAGGTGCACTTTCTTTTTCTGCTTCTCTTTCTCGCTTGATCTCTCTCTGAAGTGACATAGATTTGTTGCACAAACTTTAAGCTGATTTGATGAAGTTCTTTCCTGGAGGCAATGTTATGCAATAGATGAAAATCTTACAAATTTCAATGGTGAAAATTGTTTAGTGGCCTTTAAGTCCTTTTTCTGTGTATATTTGCATCTATGGTTTCAAGATGGATGGTTTACATTCTGCTATTGCCTTCCTAAAAAGTGTTTTTTAAAAATCTTCCTACTCTTCCTTTTTAAATAACATTTGGAACACAACAAATACAGATGTCTCAGATGTATTACTTACTATGACTGTTATTGTTTTATATAAAGGTCTGCTCCACATGTTCCATTGTAATAATAATTTGCATCTGGGTAGAAAACAAAAAGCCTAATATGAAGTGAAATATCTGCCAAGGTGGTAGGGATGAGAGTTTCATAAGATCAGTAGTCTATATAGTTGGAAAATTCAAAGTTGGTGCTTTCCATGAGGCAGGCTGTCAGCTTTCTTTTGTTCATAATGGTATCTCAAAAGTCTCCACAAATGTTGTTTCTGTTGCTATCTTTTAATCTTTTTAAAGAGTTCTGTGAACACTTATACTTCTTGGATCAGCTTCAGAAGTCTTCAAGGAACAGCTGCATCTCTTACATCCAATTTAATTGAATCTTCCTTGTCTTTTCAGTCGTTCCCTCTTACTCTAAGGATCTCTTTTGCTTCTTGCTAGTCCCACTTCCTATGCTTACTGACATATGTCCTCCACCTTTAGCCTCAGATCACAGTGAAATTATTTAATTTGTTTTACAGATCTTCTTTATGCTCCTCAGCCTGGCAGTTAAGTATTTGAAAGGGGTGACAGAGATGAGCTGCTGCTCCTGAAGAGTGTAGGTAGTTTTATTTGCAGAAATGCTGACTCCTCAAAATGTCTCCCATTCTGGGCTAGTGCAATTTGATTGTAGGACTTTGAGCTTGGGTTTAGTGAATGAAATTATGATGATGATTTCAGCTTCTAATACTTTTCTCTTGCACACTTTCAGCCCTCTCAACTGGAGTTACTCACAGAAATTAATAACTCTGCTTCCCATTTTACATTTGAAGTCACTAATAACAACATTAAGCTGGTTTTGATTCACTTCAAGTCTCTATCATGTTCATGATGTTATGCTGGTGGAGCTAGTCCTCACCCATCAAGTATCTGTGCTGTTCCACATATCACAGAAGAGCTTGTTTCAGCCCTGATTGTATCACTGGGAAACTCAAATGAGAATGTAGCAGTAAGTCATACTCTTTCATGTAGGTTAAAAAGTATGTGCATGATCTGAAGGAGTCCTTTGATCTCTACCTTGTCTGCTAAGCTTCTCTTCTATGTGTACACAATTGGCACTTACCATTATTTGGACCAGCAATCTGACTATGCTTTTGAGATACAGCCTAAAAGATTTTACGTTAGGGGAGTACTGCAAAATGATCCTCTATTAATGTTTTGCCCTGATGTGACCTGAGCACATCTCAATGGTAGTATCACAGAATTGGAGAAAAATTATGTCAGCTGAGTATTTCCCAGAGAAAAATTCATTTTCTCTGGCTGCATTTTCTTCTGCTTACTTATTATACAAGTCCAGACTCTTCCAAAATAAAAGGTCATGAAACATTATTAAATTAATTTATCACTAGAGATGAAACCATGCTACAATAAAACCGAAAAGAATTGAAATTGCCAGAATTGAAAAGTTGTTATGAATCAGTGATAAGCCAATAGACTGATAAGGACTAGGACTGAATTTTCAGTGTGGCTGTAACAAAAAGTTACTTTTTCATTTTCTCAAATTCTTCTGTTGAAAAGATAAAGCAAACAGAAGTTTTAGTTGATCTCATAACCAAAGTTTTTTTGTCATAATCAGAAAAGTCAGTTTCACAATGTCTCCAAATGCATCTAGACACAGGCCTGAAACAGAAGAAAATACCTGAATACCAGTGACAGATAGAACATTGTCAGATACCTATCTATTGGCTTAGGAAAGAGTCCATAATGTTCATAGCAGAAAAAAAATTGACTACCTTATTTTATGAACAAAAGCAAGTACGAAATTTTCTGTGATAAGGAAGAGCTGTTAGATCTTTTCCTGTATCTTATGGATAAGATAGAAAATTAAGATTCTGACCATATATGCCATTACACATAGAATAGCAATTTTTATCTAGCTGTATATCTCTCTTCCTGCCTTTTCACTTGTGTAATTTTCAGCCCTTCAGTGCTGTAGTTTCTTTAGCTGTTTCAGCATCTGCACTCTGAGAGAGTTGGGGCTGTTCAGCCTGGAGAAGAGAAGGGTCCAGGAGATCTTATAACAGCCTACCACTACCTACAGGGGACTTACAGGAAAGCTGGGGAAGGATCATTTGTCCAAGCCTGTAGTGACAGGACAAGAGGCAATATTTCTAAACTAGATCATAGGTTTAGATTAAACATTAGAAAGAAATTCTTCACCGTGAAGGTAATGAGGGATTGGAAGTGGTTGACCAAAGAGCTGGTGGAGGCTCTTTTCCTGGAGACATTCAAGTCCAGGCTTGATGAGGCTCTGAGAAACCTAGTGAAGGATGTCCCTGCTTACTGCATGCAGGTTTGAGTAATGACCTTTGAAGGTCCCTTCCAAATGTATGATTCTAAGGCTCTGTGTATGACTCTAATTTGCCTAAATAATGACCAGCTTTAGTTTCTTCTGTAAAAGATAGTTTTTGTTACTCATGGTGTGTTTCAGTTCTTTTTGTCAAACAGAGGTTTGCCATCCAAGAGGGAGCTGAAAATGTAATCCAAGAGTTACATAAAGTTGTACTCTGAAATAGTGATTAGCTCTGAACAAGAAAAATAATATGAGCTCCAAATAATTTTCTTTGAAATCAGAAAAATTTATACTAGTCTTGAAAGTGTCTGAGAGGTAATTCAAATATTTATTTGTCCCTAGTTCATTCCCATATTGTCTAAGAGGGACCAAAGTAGTTTATCTGAACATGAAATTCCTACAATAGTTACTATCTTTGTGTCTATGACAAATCTTTTTCAATTTTGGAGTATCTGTGTAACTTTGTCAAACAGGCAACCACTCATGTAATCTGGAATATTGTCTCAGTTTCACTATAGCAAAGTTTGCCTTAGTGTTTACTGTTAATTAATCATGTCCAAATATTAATCTCTCCCACCCTCCCTCCAGGGCACCTCCTTTGTGGAAAATTTAACATTTCCATTTAAAGAGTGGAAAGGATGAAATGCTCTAACAATCAGGGATATACAAGGGAAAAAACAGCTCACATTAGCTGGTGAGGGAAAGACAGGGAAAGACTGGCTCCTGGGAGACAGATGAGTAAGAAGTCATCTGTTTTGTCAGAGTGAAAGAAAAGAAAAGGGGAGAAGAAGGAAGAAGCTGCCATCTTCCCCTGGGATCATACTGGTGTACATCCAAATGGACTCTAATGTGAGTAGACAACCTGATCTTTGATCAGTATTGCATTAAATTTACAATATTGGTGATCTCTGTGGCTTTAATGTTATTATTATAGACTTAAAAAAGAGCAAATAAGGATATACCTGAGACTAACAAGAAAAATCCCTTTTTTAAGGAGAATAATTTGGACAAGCAAGTCCACATGGGATATTAATATACAAGCAAGGTTAGATGATCATTTTTGGAAACTTTAATATGGCATGAAAATGAACAACGAGTTATTTGAACTATCTTTATTTATGGAAGAAATTACTTAAAATGACAATCCCATGGAATCATTTGTAGTCACTAGGTATACAGGCAGACAAGGTGTTAAAAACAGTGTGGGTTCATTGAAAGTTGTGATAAAAGTAGAATCCATTCACTTGCATGGTCTAAGATGCTCTAGATAAACTCCATATGATACTGCTTCCTACTTGAAAATTTTGCTGTTCAACCCCATTTTTCTTTGAGGCACAGAGGGGTAGCAACTTGCTTGCATTTCCATACTTGGCCATTGAAAGAGTCAGGAATGTAATGATCATATTTCCCCTCTGTATATTTCCTAATTATAATTACAGTAAACTTGGGGGCACCTTTTTTCTCTAAAGAATATTGACCTGGGGTTTTGAGATGGTCTTTTTCTTCTCTATTGACAGCAATATTCTTGTTCAAATCATCCATTAGTATTAGATCACATCTGGTATACTGTTATACTGTGTCCAGTTCTGTGCCCTGCAGTATAGGGTAAAATATCCTGACTTCAGGGTAATGAAGGGCCACCAAGATGAATGTCACTGATGCACTTGTACAAGGAGAGAATGGAGTATTTGCCTCGTTTAGTAGGGGAGAAGACATGGCTTTTAGCTGGGGGAATGGGATGGGAATGGGGAGATCTAACAACAGCCCTTCAGTAACAATCATGTTTCTCTTAGTACTGTAAGACAGGAGGAGGATGAGAGGCAGAGGATAGAGATGAAACAGAGATGTTCAAACAAGATATAAGGCGACACTTATACCACTGGGTCAGTCAAACAGTGGATGAAGTTGATCAGTGTGTTTGCACAGCCTCCTTCCTCAGAAGTTTTGTTCATTGACCACCTGGATCATGCCCTGAGCTACAACTGTCTCTGTTTTGAGCAGGAGGTTTCACTAAAAGACTTCTTGAGACCCTTCCAGCCTGCATTATTTCATGTTGCTGTTCAGCTGTGTATTTGTTCCAGGATTCTGCAACCTCATTACAGATATACTTTGTATCCTGCTGGGTTGTTTGTACACATTTTTTTCCTTCTTTCCCAAAGAATTCCTTGCCTTGCATTTATGCAGAACAACTTTTATCTTACATTAAAAATTGCTGATGTTTCTGATGTTTTCTTGTATTCTATTGATAAATTCTTCCATGACCCATGGCTAAGAAGTCATTCCTAGATGACACTTTCTTTAGTATCTCTTGCAATCTTTGCTGAATTGCTTTCTTTCTCTTGTAAAATGTATTCAACATCACAGATATGCGACAGATAAGTGAACGTTCTGGCAGATTCCAACCTCAGGAAAATAAACAATTTTAAGTCTAAATTTGTATCAAGTTATCCCTCCCTGTATGTACATATTTTGACACCTTTGTCAACACAGTTTCACTGTGCTTTTATGGAGAATCTATATATTTCTTGAAACTTCTTAAAGTAGATAAGCAAAATTCAGGCACTTCTCCCACTTTATTGAGTTTTCATAGCTCCATTAAAACTTTAGTTACTTCAGAAGGTTCTGGAACAAAAGCTGGAGATAGGAACTGAGGGCTTTGAAAAAGCTGCAAGAGAAGCAAATGTACTTTTCTTTGCAGATATGAAGGTAAGTCTATATACATATATGTTTACACAGTTGTCTTTTCCTGACCACTGAAATTTTTTATTGTGCAGTTTTTTCTCTAAGTACCTGAAAGGAGCTGTATAGAGGAGGGGATTGGTCTCTTCTCCCACATAACAGTCCATATGAGTTGCACCTGGGGAGGTTAAGACTAGATGTTATGAAATATTTTTACACTGAAAGGATTATTAAGTATTGGAACAGGCTGCCCAGGGAAGTTGGTGAAGCACCATCCCTGGAGATAATTAAGAGACAGGTAGACATAGTGCTTAGTGATACAGTTTAGTGATGGCTCTTGTCAGTCAGGCTGAAGGCTGGACTAGATGATATGAAATGTTCCAAGCCATTTTCTCCTGTCCATCTTGAGGCTATTATCTCCTGTCCTATTACTTGGGAGAAGAGACCAACTCCCACCTTGCTACAACCTCCTTCCAGAGAATTGTAGAGAACAAAAAGGTCTTCCCTCAGCCTCCTTGTCTCCAGGCTAAACAACCCAAGTTCTTTCAGCCTTTAAAATACTATAGCAACATTCAAAAAACTCCTGTTGGGAATGGTCCCTGTCCTGTGTTGATTCAGAAATTGTGCTTAAATATTACATTCTGTTAATTTAGATGGATGAAAAATATCTCAGGCATGATGCCAACAAGTTATCTCAATTTTCAGTTCCAGTACCTATACTCAGCATCTGATGGGGCTCAAATTACTAAAACTGAAAAAAATCAAGTGCCTAGAATCCAAGAAAAAAACTGGGAAAAGCTGTCTTATGATAGAACTAATGCTACTGGACAATTACTCCGCAAAAACTGTATCTATGGTTGTAAGAACTTGAGGGTAAAATCTGTAAAATCAGAAAATCCTGCTGGAAGCAACTTGATGTGAAATTAGGCTGGCTTCCACTACCAGTATCATGTATTTATGAAAGTACTGATCCACTAAGTGTTATTTTATGGTACATTTTGTATAAATGTGAATGGAAGGGAGGAAAAAAAGGAATTTTTTTGAAAATTAAACACTTTAGAAGGAAGATCAGTAAAAAAGTGAAAAAGTGGAAGAATGAAATTTGATGAGTATCAAAATCCATAGAAGTACAGGGTCTCACAAAGCTATCTTTGAAAAGCTCTAAAAATATGTTTCTTTTTTGTCATCTAGTTTTGTGGATTTCACTACTGTCAGAAACTTTGTTTGCAACATAAAATATTAAATTTTGTCACAGGGACAAAAGCTAGTTAGCTTTAGCTTGTCTGAGAGGAATAGCCACTTGTTTAGAAACTATAGAGTTGTTCCTGAGTCATTTTGGGTCCTTGTCTTGCTTTCCTTGTGCATGGACAGAGTCCTGTCCTAATGTTACCTCCCTAGATTCCCTAGAAAATTTCATGAGCCTATAGAAATTTCAGTCTCAGATGGTATAAAATAAATTAAACCCTTTTGAGAAGGGGGGATTTTTATTGGTCTTGTTTTACATGTAACGCTTCTGTAAATTGTTACAGAATTTCAGCAGCTTACATTGTAGAAGCCACAGCATAGGCTAGTTATAGTCATGTGTATTGAATGCCACAATGGGGGAATAAGCCACCTGTCATGTCAGGTGTGACTATTGATTGCTATGCACACCTAAGTAAAAACTTGTGGATAATGAAGAATCCAACAACAGAGCCATGATAAGCAGTGATCCACAGGTAAGTCAATTATTTGCTAACCCACAGTGCATTTCCACCACTTCATATCTCTGCTGCTTTTTCCTGTTCTTCCACAGATATAGGTTGGAACATGTATTAAAGTCTGAGTGCCCACTGGGGTCAAACCCCAAACCTTTGCAAATACTGATAATTAGAAGCAGAAAAAAGTGTCTGAGCATCTTTATACCAAAGGGGAGCATGACTGTTGAAACTAAAAGAACAAACAGGTGTTGGGAACTATGGAAGTATTTCTATGGCAAAGTGACAAGCCACAGTTCTTGTTAGTGTAGGACAAAAAAGCTGTTGCCTTCATCAAAACAAATAGTAAAGCAGTTGTGGTGGAGTGCAACATAATTTACTATGTGGATAAGGATAGAAGGTAGGAAAAATGGAGAGTAAAGCAATAACAACAATAATCATATGTGACAGTGAAAACGACAAGAAAACCCTTCCAAAGCCCTGTGTAGATTTTAAAAAGGGTTTGAGATAAGAATAATTGTCAGTAAGATGGAAGAGGACATAAAAAAGACATTATAAATCCACTTTTTTGAACTTGGGGCAGATATTTTCAAAGGTGCTGAAATTAATGGGATCTCTGGTGAAATTCCCTAGATAGTTTTAAAAGTTTTCACTAAAATGGAGTTATAGAATAGTTTGGGTTAGAGGGGAACTCAAAGATCATCTAGTTCCAACCCCCCCCGGCAGGGACATCTCCCACTAGATCAGGTTGCTCAGTGCCTTGTCCAGCCTGGCCTTAAACACTTGCTTTGCTAGATGCATAATTAGGCCCTTCAATCAAAGAAAAATAGTTTTCAGAGAAGTTAACCTCTTCTTAAAGCTATTCAGAGTTCAGTGCTCTAGAAGATCACGTCACTTTCATTTAAGTCTTGGATACATAGCCTGGGTATTTTGATAGCCAGGGGTATCTTGAGTGAGTGTCACAGGGTTATGACATTCATGTCCACTCAGTATAGCAAAATGAAAAGAAAGTACTGCAAATGTCTCTTTGTAGAAGAGGCAGTCTGGTATGATAGGAATATTGAGGGTCAATTTATGGTCTTACTGGATTGACGTGAGATAGTTGCAGGAGGGACAATCAGTTTCCTGCAAGCTGCACAGTTCTGCTCAGATGCATTCCTCCACGTCAGTCCAGGTGGGAAGGTGCTTATGAGTGGAATAAGAGTCAGTCATGGGGCTGAACTTGCAACACAGATGACTGGCTCACAATTAAATTTATTTCATTTCCTTATGCCAAGACTCCTGGGTCAAGGCTGGCCTTTAACATCTCCTTTTCATCAAGTCAGGGCAAGGAGCACTGGTGGAAACTCACAGACTATTTTGCCCCCATTGGGGGGAATCCATGAAGTGACTTGAGAGTTCAATTTCTCGGTTGGGCAGAAAATAAATAAATATAAAAATACTTCACTGCTTCATATAGTTGTGATTCACAGAGAATTTCCTTTGCCTACCTTAGTTACTGCAAGGCAGGTAAAATATTGTTTTTGTTCTCATAGCAGATAAGGAGCCTATATCCTCCTCTTTAGTTCCAGCTTAGTCTAGCTTCCTCTTCCACAGCCACATTTACAGAACAAAGTCTAAGAAGATCTATAAAAAGTTCATCTCAGCTGCTGAGGTACTGTCTAAGCATTTTCAACATATATAGGTTGGTTCTGTGCTTATTTAACTGACTTAATTCAAAATCTCAAGACAAGCATTTTACAACTGTTGATGCTTGTGTGATTTTCAGGTAGTGACAATACACTGCTGGAACTAGGAGGAAGATTACCATCATCTTCAAGCTTCCTCAATGCCATTTTACCACAATTTTTGTTGTAGTGCAATTGTAATGGGTTTTCCCATGTATTAAAACTTTGATTTCTCTCTCCCTTTTACTTCCCTTCTTTCTTTCTTCTTTGCAGCCCTTCTTTTGCAAATAGCTGTTCTCTTTTTCCATCTTCTCATAATTTGCTTTTTTCTTGACTCTTAATTTTTTAGCCACCATTTTTCAATGAGTTCATGTAACTACCAACTTTGCACTGCAGGAGTTAGTCAATCAGAAGAATGATAGAATTCTGTTGTGGCTTTGATACTCCATCCTAAGATTAGGAGGGTTGAGCTGGAAGAAATAAATTATTTTCATTACCTGAACAGACTAATGGTATTGTTCTTCCTAGCTAAGAGTGATTCTCCAGCTTCAGTAGGTATGAAATATATGACATGGCTCAAATCCAAAATGCATGAGAGAAGTGATGGAGCAAGAGCTTTGAGCCTGCCTATCAGAAAACAATGGAAAGTAAAATCAGTTTCAATAATTTTTAATGTCTTCACACATAGATTGTTACAGGCTGCAAGGAACATTGTGTCTGTCTCCTCTGACCTCCTGCATTACATGGACTGCTGAACTGAGCAAACAGATCTGTGCAGCAAGACCGTAACTTGGGTAGAGCTTGTATGAGACCCTAATAGCATCAGTAGTGGGTCAGAACAGCACTCCAGCCTCTTCTCTGACAACATGTTAAAAAAAAAAGCCACAGCAAGTTTATTCCATACTTTTTGGGAAGTCATCTAGGCTTGCGTTGTCCTTGGCTAAAGAAGGAAAATCTTTGTTTTCTGTTATCAGGTCAGAGAAATAATACATTGTCCATTCAAGGAGACTAGTCAGGGCCCACAGTTTGGTCCTTGTTATGAATTTTAACAGTAAGTGTACATTTTTTTCTTCCTGTTACTGACCACTGAGCTTGTTTTCTAGAAAGAAGATAGTCTAATTGGATTATGCCCTCTCTGACATATTCAAAATAAGCCTTTTTTATTCCTTTATAAGCAGATAAGATCTGAAATGTTTTTGAGTAAAGGCATTATTTTCAAACTCAAATATTAACATTGTCACAACAGTGCCATAATGACATGAAGAAAATACTAATAGAATGAATATTACCCCTTGGAATTACTCGTTAAACAATGACTTGGTTCCTAGTAGGTAGATATTACAACAGATTTCAAGTAGATAATGCAAGATTGGGACATTCACATGCTTACAGCTAAGTGTTTGCATAAGCATTTGAGGTACAATATCATGGTTGATGTAATTCCTTAAGGAATCCATGAATGATCTGTCCAGGCAGCACAGAAGAAGTTCATGAGCAGAGGACTATAGTAGAGACATCTCTGAATATTCTTCTGTGCACAGCAGCAAATGTGAGACATTACTCAAATCTTTAGATCAAATTTTTTAACAGCATAAAAATGAACTATGGGGTGCAGAGAAATTTCAGTTAGAAGGAACCTACAGTTATCATCTAGTTCAACTGCCTGATCAGATCCAGGCTGACCAAAATTTAAAAGGCATTTTAAGTGTATTGTCCAAACACCTCTTCATCACTGAAAAGCTTGAGACATCAACCACATCATTAATTTTCAAATATTAAAAAATCAAAGGAGTCTGTTTTTCCCTATTATCCATCATCCATCCATCCATTCATCCATCCACCCATCCATCCATCCATCCATCCATCCATCCATCCATCCATCCATCCATCTCTTATCTTCACCTTCCTACATCCAAAGATGCAAACTAGAGTTGCTGACAATTCTAGGATCACACTCAAATTCCTGTGCTGGCAATTGCATTTTGTGTGTCTTAATGTCCCTCAGCTCTGTTGACTGCCTTCAGTTCCTGTTCAGATTGTTGCAGTGTGTTGTCAAAGCTGTTTAATAGCTGACATGTTTCATGTCTGAAGTGGCTCCATTTTCTTTCTGATGAGGAGGTGAATTCCTAGTTTGTAGTGCTGACATACTTGACAAAGGGGAGGGGCTCTGCTGAGGGTTTGCACTGAGATTTGCTTAGTTAATATTTATAAACTCTACTTGAACTGTGCCAGAAGATGACATACTCTTACTGTTAGAACAATAGTGTCATCCACCTATTTTCATAATCTCTTCCTTTCAGTAATTAGCATTAAGTGCTCATACAACCAAACCAAACAATTTCTCAAACAAAAGAAAAAAAGGTATATGAAGGTATTAGAAGAAAAAACCTTCATACCTGTTTTTTTCATGTGTGTGTGCCTGTTTAGCTCTATTCATTTTTTTGTTTGAATTGTATAAAACTGTTGAAACAAAATAATTTATTAGCTCAGTTTTCTTTGCAAGGAAGGTTCAGTTGCCCTTTATATTATTGTTATATCTCAAGACAATGTTTCTTTACTTATGAGCAGATGTTTGAAATCCTCCAGGAGATTTTTATAAGACTATGGAAATGAACTTGGCATGAGTACCGGTCTCCCAGGTGGAGCGGGTGAACACAAGCCTTCTTAGAAGTCTCAGATCAAGGCTAGTCAGAAAGAGCAACAGAGCCCAGCCACCAAAAGCCTAGTGCTTTGGTGACTGACAGGTACAGGCTCTTTCTGAAGCATAAAAAGGAATGCTAAATGATCTCACTGACAGAATAAATCTTCTATTTGTTTGGTCTGGACCAGATGTGCTACAGGCTGATGTGGAAATGTCTGCTGATGCCAATCTCAGTTTAAATCACAATTTGGCAGCAGGGATTTTTTTTTCTCTCTCTGCTCTACCCCCACCCTCTTTTTTTTTAAAAAAAGTTGCAAGCCTATTCAGGGTTCTTAAAAAAGTTTCTGCAGTGATCATAATTAATTGGAAAGGGCCTCACTTGCCTTTCTTAGGACTGTGAGGATCAGCCAACAGGCTTTGCTGCTGTGTAGCTGAGAAGCCACTGGGAAGTGATGAAGAACTCCTCAAGATGATGTGCACTGAGGCCTTTGCCTCATCCTAATACCACTGGACTAGATCTTATAATGCAGACTTGGAAGCCTTTCTAAAATGTAGTCCAACAGAAGTGGCTAAAAGTATACATATAAAAGTAAAAATATAAATGTAGTTTACTTGGTTTACTCATCTTAAAACAGTGAAGCACTTTAAAATATTTAATATTTTTGCACCTAATGACAGCTTCCTGCCATGGCTGGTGGCTAGTGTCATCTTGTGCTGCAAAAAGAAAAAAATATTGTAATTGAAAAAATAACATTTCTTTGTTTTGCTACAGAACATGCAGTCAAATTACTCCAGTTTTCCCCTGTAAATGAAATTTTCCTAGAGGTATATTGGAGAGCACTAAAACTTCATCCAGATCTTTAAAAAATGTAAAAATAAAAAGAGAGTGAGAGCATCAGTGCTAAGATTAAGTATAATTACCTACTGTGTAATAAGAAATCACACAAGAAACCCATGGTTTCATTGAGAGGCATGCCAAGATTGAACAAGTTTGATATACCTAAACAGAAAAGTATCGGGCTCAGATAAATTGTTGTTCCAGTCAGAACTAAAAATAAACACTGAGGCATTGAAAGAGGACCCATGTGGTCAAGCTTTGCTGTTTGCATCATCCAACACTTTCAGGAATTTCAAAAAGCCAGATATATATTAGTGCAGAAATGTTACCTATGTGCTGAATGATCACACTATCAAAAAAAATCAATTTATTATATAACTGTGGCCTTTGCACATGGATCCATTTTCACAGGGCTCAATCTAGTACTACATCCCTCCAGTGCCTTTGTTTAATTTTTAATTCAATATCACCCACAAAAAAGTCTTCTTCTTCTTTCTGAATGGTAAAATTTGCTCCAAAGATTCGGTTCTTTGGCAAATGAAAGATTTTCTGCACCTGGCATGTAACACCTTTCAAATGCATTAGCCTCTTTAAATTGTTTTTCAGTTAAGTGGGGTGGGAGAGTGAGCAGTTCGTGACTCAGAGTGCTGAATAATAAATCAGCATGTCAAGGAGAGGTCCAAAGAAGTATGGGAAGAACACTTGTCCCCATTTAAATCACCTCTGAATGTAAAAGTAGTCCTTTGTGGTCCAGAAACCAACAGGAAAATAAGTTTCCTTAAGGGTTTCTGACATCTTTGCTTCAACCCCCAAACTGAAAGGGGATGAGGTTCAAAGAGAAAGGGAGCATTTTGCTCACTTTAGTTTTTTTCCTGGATGAAGCAAGAGCTGAAAGGCCATCAGAGGTATTCTGCAGTTGCTGCAGGCATGTCATTTCAGCTTCTGATTCTCTAGGTCAAGAAAAGTATTGAATTTGGAAAGCAAGGTATGGAAGAGGCTTAAAAATAACAGAGGTATCATTACTAGTTTGACAGATATTAAAACTGTCAAATCTACTAGTAGATCTGATTATGATAGATTCAGTGAATGTGCAGCCACAATTAAATTCTAATTCCAAGAAAAAGAATATTTGCATTTCTTTAAATCCAGAGCAAATTTATTTTGGATGACAAATCTGAGTAGATGGTACCAAGAATTATCATCAGAGTTCACAGACTTTATCAGCATATATATGGAATAATTTCTAAATTGTTCTTTTTTAGTCAGGAAAGAAAGCCACTGCCTTTCATGTCAGAGCAGATGTACACTGACTGTTTAAGCATCCAAGGAGTTTGTTGCTCTGTAATAGCAGGCTGCTTAACCAAGGCTTCAAATTATATTTCCATTGACAGAAAAAGGTGGACAACCTTCTTGGCTAAATCAGGTTTTTCCTTCTCAATGGTCAAAGTGTTTGCACTGCAGTCAGATCAAACCAGTTGTCTTATCAAAATGTGATGCAATTCTTGGGACATCTAACTAAAAGAGTTACTGAGAGCACTGAGAGCAGTGCAGCAGTGTTAAAGGACCCATGCTAGCATGAATAGCATGCACTTTCTCACACTGTGGGTTAGTCATATAAAGAGAGGATTTGAAAATTGTATTGGATTGCAGGGTGCCTTTGGCTGGTGAACATAATGCCAACAATGAGGATCTTGACTGAGCAGCTGCTGTCAACTCCTAGTTCTGAGAAGCACCCAGTAGCCTAAATAGTTTTCAATGTGCTAGGATGAAAGCAGTCACGGTAACCATTTCAGAATAAATTCGGAGTCCCCTGACAGTGAAGTATAAACTGAATTTTGGAAATCTAAGGCTCATAGAATAGAATCATAGAATATGTAGATTTAGAAAGAACTTCTAAAGGTTGAGCCCAAGTAATACTCCTGGAAGGATGAATAAGACAAAAACCCTACTGAGCTTCCTAATCCTGCCATTATGACAATAACAGTGGTGACCATAATTTCTCAGAATTTTTGTCTTCTGTATAAGCAGCCGACTACTCGACTACATTGTAGACAAATGTTCTCCACAGTAGAAGCAGGAAGAGCTGCATGATTCCTCCTTCAAGGAGAAGCAAATATCCCTAAACTGCTGCTGCCTGTCAATTATGGCAAAGAAAAAGGTGTCAGCAAATAAATATCCACTCCCTTCACCTCTATTTTGCTGCCCCTACCAGACTTCTACCCTGGGTTGTAACATGAAGATGGTTCTGAACCACCTTTGAGGCCATCTGGAGACCATGTAGAGACAAGGAGGCTGAGGGAAAACCTCTCTACTACTCCCTGAAAGGAAATAGTAGCCAGGGGGATGTCTCTTTTTCCAAGTAATCAGATATAGGACAAGAGGAAATGGCCTCAAGTTGCACCATAGGAGGTTTAGACTGAATATTAGGAAAAAAAGTCTTTGCAAGGGCTATCAAGGATTGGAACAGGCTTCTCCGGGAAGTGATTGAGTCACCATCCCTGGAGGTATTTAAAAGATGAGAAGATGCTATCCTGAGGGACTCAGTTTAGTGGTAGCCTGGTAACTAGATTAATGAACCTGATGGTATTAAAGGTTTCTTCCAGCCCTAACGATTCTATGATTCAGTTCTCAGTCCCTTATTTCTATGCCAGCTCTTCAGCAGTGACCGTGGTCCATCAGCCTTTACATACAGTCAGTTGAACTATTTCTGCGGGCACTACAGCTCCATAGTAGACTGACCAAACTCCAAACCTCATGTTGGATATGGACATCATCAGCCAACAAGTTCCCATGCATTAGAAATGTTTGTTAGCTCTAAGTATTCTTCTCAAAACAGACCTTGGAGTAAAACTTAGGGAAGGCTTATTCATGTGGATCCTCAGAGACAGAATCCAAAATTTATCAATTCTTTATGATCTCCTTTATTGCATCTACAGGAGACACTGGGCCAGGTCATGACACACTGGTATGCTACCAGGAGTGATTTGTATATCTTGGTACTTGATATAAGAGAAGGAAACAGAGGTGATCTTGTGAAATTACCTAGACCTTATCCATAGACTTTTCTTCAAAGACATCTGCACTCTGACTGCTGAAGCAGTCTATTGTTTGTGGTTTTGTTAGATGTGTCCTTGCTCCAGGAAAACTTGACAGCAACAATAGCAAAAAATGTGAGTGAATATAAAGCATATACTATAATGCATATTTCATCAGAGTTCAGAAGCTCTTTCTCTGACTCAAAATAAATACTCTTCTTTTACTCTGACTCCCAAAATATAAACACGACACGAAGACTTTCCAAATAAATAATAGTCAAAACTGCCAGTCTATCTTCTCAGGAGTGCTGTAACTTCAGAGTAATGTTTACTTCACTGGAAGTCACAATTTATATCAACACTTAATAGTGAAACTGCTGCTTTAAATGTCTCATTCCATTTCACTGAATACTGAGATAATATTTTTTTTACAATTAGTGTGGTGAATACAGTCTTTCTATTATTAATTAAGGTGTCAAAGTGTCAGATGATTTCTTCACAGTTCAAACAGGAGACATGTGTTTACAAAAAATAGAATAGTTCAGTTGTAGCTGCAGTTAATAATTTCAGATATGATAAAACAAGATAGAAATACTACTGTATTATGGTGTAACATGACATAATTATGACAGGCCTTGATATGTGCTGGGCATAAATGTCTGTCATGCAACATTGTTGCTGAGTCTTCACAAAATAAGGCTTAATGCAAGCAATACAACACAGTTTCAGCTGGACAAATTCAGTCTGAGCAAAAGACTAATCAATTTTAATAATGAGAGGAATTAACCTTTGCAGCAAGGATTTTTCTGCATAGTTTATCTTAGGCAAATTTAGAGGCAGGTTTTAAATTTTTATACTACACATTAAAAGAGGAGAGTTAGATTAAGCATTGAGATATTGGATGGTACCCAAACTAAATGAACAGCAGTAAGCTTTTCTAATTGACACAAAATCTCCTGCTAAAGATCCTACCACAAAACCGTCAAGTATATTTTTAAAGGAAGATAGCTATTATCAGTCCTCCTTTAGAATAATTAGCCATATATCTTCTATCTGCATATGGTTTAAAAAGGCTGGCTTATCAGTGAATAATGACATAGTCATGACATCTCATCCAGTTTTAACTGTCTAATTATTAAATTGTGTTGTCTTATTTTATCCATTCCTCTGTCTAGCAAATTAATTTCTGAGATATAAACAGCACTATGGAGAACCACTGGGTGTAATTATCTTACTGTCTTTGCACTGATAAGCCCTCAGACATCCCATAATAGTATCTCATGAGCCTTCTCAAATAAAATTAATTAAAAATAAGACTTTAACAAATTTTATTCAAGCTTGGCAGGAGTTTTTCATCACCATGTTATTACAGGGTGAACAATCCTACAGGTAGAGTCTTTTTCTTCTTCATAGTTATCTAGAAACTTTCAGGCTAAGTGCATTTTCCAGTTCCATGGTATTGGAGGAAAAGTATAAGGCTTTATAGCCAAAGGGGCTATAAGTCAGAGTTATTTGAAGGATTAATATGCCAGAGGCCATCATCTTTCAATATTGCAAAATGAGTTAATGGCTTTCATTGCACAGAGTATAAAACCACAAGGGACTCTACTAAATTTTGACCTTCTGTCTATCATTGGCCACTCGGTGCTACCCAATATCATATCCCAGATTTGAGTTAGTCAGAGCATTTAAATTTCAGGGTTTGTTAGTTGTGTGTCATTAGCAGAGAAAAAAAGAAGCCAAAGTATGACCAAAACCTAGGTTTGCAAAGCATGGAAATCAGTTGGATGTGCTTTTTCCACTTTACAGTTGAAAATAAATTGCACCCTAAGTGTAGTCTAGCAGTGAAAGGCACCCCTAACATTCAGATCTATGCCTTGGACCTAAGTGGAAAATTCTTTCCTGAATTTAGTGAGTGCTCTGACTTTGAAAGAACAAGAATTATCTATACCGCCTTGGAGCACTGAGTAACATCATCACTGATGTCTCTGAGGAAGACTGAGAAAAATCAACCAGCCAACCCCAAATTTATTTAGTTAATGGTTTACTTGGTAAAAAATAGCCAACATTCTTTGAGCCCTTCAGGCTATTCAGAAATGACATAGAATTTTACCTTACTTAACAAAGGCATGTTGACCATGTCAGGAGCATTTTATCCATTTAGCAGAAGACAAGTCTTCTTGTGAAAGAGAAGCCTGAAACTATGCATGAATAGGCTATGAGCTACCCTCCCTATCCTTCTCCGTGATCCTCCCAGGTCATTTCTGAATTTCAGTTTGCAGGACACTGTGAGTAAAAACTTGCATCCACAGGATTGAGGTTGTTTCCAGAGAGACAGGAGGCTTGTTTTTCAGGGGTTGGGACACCAATTACAGGGCTGCTTTTCAGAAAAGTCTCATTGTCAGGATCTTAACAGTCCAGATCAGCCTTTTTCCCAACACCTTTTCCCCATGGACTTACCATGCTCTTAAATGGAGACCTGTGGTTTGGCTGCTGCTTGACCAAAGTTGTGGGTATGCTGCTTCTGATCTTAGATCCTGGATGGACTTCATGCTGATATTGTAACTTTTTCTTCAGGTCTGTCTCTTGCCTTGTCCCATTTGGTTCCTGTCTTGGAACCCTGGAGCAGGGCTGGAACTGCTTCATTCCCTTTCTGTGTCTGAAGCTGTTCACTGAATCCATTTCCAGCAGAGAGCACTACCTGACATTTTCGGAAGTACACTCTGTCAATGAGGATACTTTGTATACTAGATCACCCTTAATTACTGGCTTGTCCTCCTTTGTGGAACAGTTTAGACCCGAGGATGAGCCACATGATCATGTTCCATGAGTGACCTGCATGGGGAGCTATTTCAGCTCAAGTGAGGTGAATAGGTTGAAGAAACTGAAAATACTTCAGATGTGGACTTTCAGAGAAATAGTATCCAGCTTTATGTTCCTTGGTGCAAGATGAACATCTTAACACTGGAGCAAGCACAAGTGAGATTGACAAGGATTGTTAGGGGATTAGAACACATGACCCAGAAAGACAACAGGACTTGTTCAACAATGAAAAGAGGGACGTTTTTGTTACTTCCAAAGGGCATGAAGAAGATAATCTAGACATGAACAGTTTTGGACATGAACAGTTGATACAATGAGAGACAACAGACATGAGTTGGAACAAAAGTTGCAACTCCAGTTAGAAGCCAGGAAATTATTTCAGACACAAAAGTGGTTGAACATTAGAACAAGGGCTCAGAAAGACTGTGGAATCTTCATCCTTGGAGACAGTCAAATCTCACTGCCCAGAGACCTGAACAACTTGATCTAATTTAGCCCTACTCTGATGAGTGTACTGGAACAAGTGAGTTGCTGTAAAAGTTGCCTCTAACTTATTTCTGGCTCTAGTAAATACTTTAAAAAATATTTAGCTACAGAAACTGTACAAGAAAAAAGTATAAATGAACAGCTGATATCTGAAACCACAACAGAGTGGCTATTTTCCCTGTCCTATTTCTTCCCTCTGCTTTTATTAGCAAGGGCTAGTCTCTCAAAATGGAATTATTTCTCAGGAGCTCATCTGTTCCTTCTACGCCAAGAACAAAGGAAAAGAAATACTTGAGTGTGGTGTGAACAGGATCATCATGAAATAAGATGTTTTCCCTGGAGGTATCACTAGTTTTTTAGTTCCATCTGGAATTCACTCATTGTTACATGCCAGCTGCTTCTGGGACCTTCCAGTTGTTTCTTGTCTTCTGGACACAACACATAGTGGGAGCAGTTATTGCTGCTGATATAATTGTGAAGGACAGACACATAAGCTGAAAATAGAGGTAGCTTTTAAATTTTTTTTTTGTTTTGTGGGTTTTTTTTTCTTACATTTTAAACTGGACCAAATTTATTTTGTAACGGTATTGGCTGCCTGCAGCTGAAGAATTGAAGGGCATCACTTCTAAAAACTCATGCTGCAAGAACACAGTCTCTCTGCTGCTCTCAACAGAACAATCTCTTCACTGTACAGCCCTGACAGTTTTATTTAATGTTACAGGCATTACCAAAAGCTCCATTTTGGAGGACATATATGATAGAATTTATATTTTATTCCCTTGAAAAAAACAACTTCAAAGACCTGGAGATCTCCCTCCAGAAGTGGAACATTTAATTTACAGAAGAATGAAGAACCAACTAAATATAAGTCCTCGGTATACAGCAAATTGCTTGATCCCAACAAGAAAACAACAAGACCTGAAAAAAAGCACTTCTATTCATGCATTTGAACACCACTAAGTCTTTTTCTGTCTGTTAGGACATATGATGTTTCAGTTTGGATCACTGACAGGCTCTGAATCCCTCACTGTCAGCAAAGAGAAGGCATCTATAACCTACTGCAGGTGCTGAACTGCAGGCACAGCATTGGCTCTCCACTGACTATGATCAATTGTATTACTAAACAGCAGATAGTTTGACTAACACATCACACTCCCACAAGGGTGCCTTTCCCTTTCTTAAGCTTGCTGGAAAGGGGTCTGAATAGCATTTCTCAGGTGTTTAAAGAGTTTTGTGAACATTGTTCAGCTTAGTTGCTTTAGACAACAGCTAGATTAAGGTAAAAGAAATAAAAAAAATCCAACTTAAAGCCACTGCTTGAGAAACAACTGTTAAGATTCTTGTCCTTGACAGGGTTGGAAAGTTAGGAACTATAAATTTTTAGAAGTCTTACTTTGCACCCTATATTGATGCCTTGGAATTTCGGCCTGTTAGTATCACAGAAATCTAAGAGAAATCTGATAATACTGAACATGACAACATGTTGCTAAAAACAAGCTTCCAGGCAGTTTAAAAAAAGCTGTCAGACTACCTGTCAGTAAATGTACATTGTTTGGTGAAGTGGATCCCAGCTGCAAATTCTAAGAGATGAGAGGATATTGAACACCCCATGAAGTTACTCTTAAGATCTTCTCTTCTCCATAAGATCCTGCACAGGCAGGATCTTAGGCCAGCAAGGATGCAAACAGACTGATGACATCAAAAGAAATGTCTCAGCAACATTATTCGCCTTTCTGAAGCATGAAACATCATACTGAAGCATGAAACATCTCAAAACTTCTACTTTGTAAAAGAACAAATCAAGACATTTGTAATAGGATGAAGCTTTTGCCTCCACGTTATTAGTCTGAATCTAGGCAGGTAACAAAATTTGAGATAGAGGTCTACTAGGCAGTTGTATTTTGGCCCAAACAATAAAAATCAAAGCATGTTTAGATCCAGAGGGTCAATCTATGATACTCCTAAATGAAATACTGACTTCAAGGAGATAACGCAGGGTTTACCAAAGATGTATAGTGTGGTGCAGTTCAAAACCAGTGTCCTGGTTTTGAGGTGAAGAAGAGACAAGTTTCTGCTGTCTGAAAAAGGCCCTTGCTTATACTAGTTGCTGTGGCAAACAGGGTCAGCTGACTTAGTTGTTTACCCCATGGAGGGTGTTCCACCCCATCTGCAATGAAGCTAAAGGATCAAAAGGTTCAGGTTGACTCCTCTTCAGTTGGTTCTTCTCCAGGAGTTCCTCTTCTTCAGCTCTTCTCTGTTGGGTCTTCAGCACTTCTCCGATGGTCTCTTCTTCAATGGCTCTCTCTTTTCAATGACTGATGTTTGAAGAGGACTCAGTCAGCTCCTCTTCCTTTTTGACCCTGGTCATTGTGTTCCAGTTCCCGTTTGTCACTGAATCCAGTCTGTAATTTTTGCAGTTTTTGCCAGTGATATCTTCCAGGGAACTGATTTTATTTATATTTATACTGTATGCAATTAATGACATCCTTTTTATTTTATTATTAATGATATTCCATTACAGTAGTTTCATTTCTTCCTGATTCATAAGTGTCTTTGTCTCTTTTCTTCCTCTCCTTAGAGTGAGAGGTAGAGGAGAACATATGTTCTGTTATTGGCCAACCTCATACTCAGTTTTTGTATTGCTGGCAGTACCATTGTATCAAAGCAGTGTTGTACAGGATGACTACCCAGGTATTAAATTCTTGGTAGATTTTTTGAGACTGTGCTTGTCAGGCTTGAAATATTACTTCTGTCCATCCTAGCAGACATTGCTAGTTCAATTAGATCTACAGTGAACAGTTTACTGTAGAACAGGTAAACACAACTACTCTTTTCCATAAAGCTCATATAATTCAGTGAAAAAAACCATAGCTTATGTATTTACAGAGTAACATATTTATAAAGATGAGTAACAAAATGAATAACGTTACAAACGAAATCCTACTAATGTCAGCCATCTCCTAGACAAGCAACAGTACAGAAAACTGGAAGAAGTCTAAATAGTATGGTTTTCATATCTAAAATAGCAACAAAGACAGAATGGCCATAAAATGCTTGAAAGTCATAGTTTCTACACATAAATAAGTATGTTCAAAATATTTTCAGTGAGTTGACAGAATTTGCATCTGATTGATATCAAAAAGCTTCACTTTTCTTTTTTTAGCAGTACAAAGAAAGAAAACATCTAACCAAAAGCATATTGGGCCTGTAGGTTTTCAGTGAAGATGTGAGAATCTCACAATTTGTTGAAATTGTTTGGAATCAAATAGAAAACATGTCCCTCTGTAACAGGCAGAAGCATACTACAAAGACTACTCCAAGGGAAAAGTCTGGCTTAAGCATGGTTTGGTCTGTCCTCACTGAAGGAAGACACAGACAAAAAATAAATAGCAGAAGAGAAATTACTTAAGTGATGAATGATATGGATAAAATTCTGAATAAGAGAATGTGTGAGATCCTAAGCATTAATGGGATATAAAAAAATGGATGGTTTTTGTCCCTTAACTTCTGTTACATTTTCTGTCATTGGTATGATTTTGTCAATTATTTGATCAAATTGGTATGACTTAATCAGGAAACTATGGAGATGGATGTTTTCAAAATAATGCAAATTTTTTTTCTGCATTTGTCATGGGAGAAAGGTGACTTAAGGTGATGAGCCACATATTATGTGGATGTACTTGTGAAGCCACATCTTAGCACCCATAAGAAAGAAGAAACTGCAGAGAGTACTAAACCAGTCACAAGTATTCCAGTTCATGGTTAAGTGGGAAGAAATTATACAGAGAAATTCTCTAACTTATGGTCCTATTGAGCTGAATCAGGTTGACTCCATAATATTTGAAAGAGAGGAAAAAGTGAAACCCAAAGACCAAATGAAGACAGACGCAATGGAAAGTAAATGGAAAGTAAAAGAGAACTTAAAAAAGTGAAGCTGAGGCTAAAACAAAAGTTTGAAATTTGAGTTTAAGAAATTTACAGATACAAATATTTCTGAGTGTTAGGAATGACATTATTTTGAATCAGTGGCCCAGATTTTTTGGGAGGATGTGGGAGAGCCAGAAAAAAACCCTATCTGGGCTGTTTTTAACTCATAAAGAAAGATGAGTTACAGAGTACTAGCTGGAAAAACCTACACCAGAAACTGATATCAGTAAAGCTTTAGGAGTGATCTAGCACAGATTTTCTTAAACTCTGCTGGCCACTGTTCTCTTCAGAGTGAGTATCAACAGATTGCCTTGTAGAGCCTTGTCAGTGGCTAATTAAATTAAATGGCAGCCATTGCTATGACCTTTTTCTGGAGTGAAACTGACCTACTTAGGGATGGCTGATGCTGTTGTCCCAAGCTGTTCTCCTTACCCATACTGCCCAAATGTTGAGCTTTGATGAGTTACTGGATAATATTTTATATGAAATCAGCAGGAAAACTGAATAATTAGAAGTGAGTTATTGTGTAGATCACCATCAGGCAAGTGCAAGCAACAGGGTATTTTGATAGCTATCATGAAATAGAACTTTCCACTGACCCACCTGACCCACCTCTTGCAGTGATGGTCCTGTATGGACTGAGTGATCTAATTTTCAGTAATGCACTGTCCACTGGGTTTTGAGAAAGTAGGAGGAAAAGAGAAAATAAGAAAAAGAAACGAGGATTAACACTTGTGATGTTACTCAGCCACAACATCACACCGAAGAGGTCTGTGGTGGGCTTATTATTTTCTGAACCCTCCTCTGTGAGCTGACAACTGAACCTCTGCCTTAACACAACACATGGCAAACAGCAAAGCAGAGAAGTGACAGCTCAGTATGAAGTCTCAGTGCTCAGACTTTTCATTTTTTATTCAAATCACTGTTTACAAACCTCCTGAACAACATTTTCAGGATGCAAAATTGCATTCAATGTCCTCCAGTACATTTGGCTTGGCAGAATAAAGGTCATGAGTGACTCTGTTAGACTGAATGTCACGTCTTTTGCTTGCTGTGACAAATAAAGAGCTATTCCGATGCTGTAGGCTCTGTCACCTCTATCAAATCTCATTTTGACTTCAGTTTGTCAGTGGTTTCAAATGGCTGCTTTTCAAAAGATTCTCTCCTGAATATGTGAATTTGGGGCTTTACATCTTTTTCTCATGGGATGTTGACATGCCACTTAGTGCATGGACTAATGACTGAATCTCCTTTGCAAATACATCATGTTTTGTACTAGTCTGGTTTGGAGAGGGCTTTTCACTTATGCACTTGCTTAAACATACTCATTTCAACGTGGTTGGTGCAATCTAAATTGGGCTGCAGGAGTTTTGTTGTCTTTTTTTTTTTCCATTTTCTTTGTAATGCGAAGAATGCGAAATTAAAAGAGTCAGCTTTAACTTCAGCGTTGCAACACAGTTCCTTTTAACTTGGCTCAGTCCCGTGAGTACCTTGTCACCTTAATTTCTGTTTAGAGTGAGACAGGTTTGTAGCACTCTTTGCAGAAATTCATCTCTGAAATAATGTTGACTTGGGGCCTCGTGTCTATCTTGAAGCATAATAGTGTCATTTACTGTTAAAAGTGGCATCAAGAGATTCTTTTGTCACATTTGCAGTGTCTCCATAGAACCAGGTATTTTTATAAAGGTCAAGAGACTGGGCCCTGATCCTGCTAGTGATTTCTGCAAGTGAACTGTTTTGAACCTGCTGTCTTTCAGACCATGACCCTTGAAGGAAAGGGGAAGATGTTTACACAGCCTGTGTCTTATGATACCAAATAAAACTGGTACTTACCTGGAAAATTACATTTTTTCCTTTTTATGTCATTTGGTTTTCCTGTCTCCAGATTGTTAGTTTTCAAGGTTTTTGTTTTGTTGGTTTTTTTTTTTATTTAACCCAGATGTTCTAATTTCTGTGTGACTGATACTTCTTTGATCAAGTTAATGTCATTCTCATCCGCCAAATCACATTGCTGCTCAAAGTTGTATTGCAAATTTGATTGCAATAACTCTGTTCTATAAAATAGGATATTATATAAGTCAAAAGGTGACTGACATCTTAATGAAATCTCAGTTTGATAAACCATTTCTTCTTTTAGCTGTAACTTTTTCCAAATCTAATCTGGTCTGTACCTCCCTCACTCTCCAACTAAATTCCTATGCTTTAGTGTTCAGGTGGAGCTAAGGTAACTCCCCTTTTTCGGTGGCTCCTTGAGATTTCCACAAAGGAAAATCACCATGGGAAGTAAGACTAAAAATGTTGGATCTTCACTCATACCCACATCATGTGCAGACATTCAGTGTTAAAACACATCTTTCTCATTACTGGTACACAGCTGACAGTTCACAGTTGAGCTTGCTGCAGAAACATTGTTTTATTTCCCTGCATTTTTGTCATAATTACCAACATTCAGAATCAAGACTGTCAGACTTTACAAAACCATGCATTTCCTGTCATTTAACTTCTCTCTCAGAATTTGTATAGAAACTACAATTTTGCCATCAAAGCTTCTGTCATACAGTGAGAACTGTCATTTCAGGTTTCCTGATTTTGTTGGCTTGAACTAAAGAGGCAGTTTTTTCTTCTAGGTCTCCTTATCTTTTCTTTCAAGGATTTCCAATGATGCATAAGGAGAAATATTTTCCTGATTCACCTGTGGTCTATTTCTCTGAAATTACCTCTGAGAAACTTGATAAATTTGGCACAGGGGATATTGCCTACCTTACCTTTTCTTACCTACTTTTCCTTCCAAGGGGAAGGAAATAACATATGCACTTGTAAATATAATAAGAGTTTCTCTGCTTCTTTGCCTGTTTTTTCTTTTTTTCCTCAGAACAGGTAGAATCTGTCTCTTCTAGTGTCATAGGTAAATAAGGGGCAATGTCCCTCTTCTCCTCTTTCATCTTCGCTGGGTGTTTATTATCCTTCTCTAGCTTTTCTCTGATCCTTCTGCTTATACAGTCCTTTCAAGTTTACCCCATTCACTATAAAATGAAACTAGACATATAACATGGCTACCCTTAATTTGTAGACAACCTTGTGTTAATTTGCCATTCCTTCCATTCCCATCTTTTTGACAGTTCAGATTGCAATAATTTCTACACCAGCTGTCTCCTCCTTTGCTATAATGGAAAACTGCTCTTGAATGATCATTGTTGGTACTGTATAATAATGAGGATGTTTATTTTGCTTATGCACAGTCATACACAGCCACAGGGAAATAAATTAGATTTGTATAACCAGATACAGCTCTGATCATTAAAAAAAAATTTGTACCTATTCTGATCTGTATTTATCTCAGACTATTTTAATTCTCATTTACCCTATGGATGCTTCATATCACCCTGCCACTGTGAACATAAATTATTTTCAGGTACCAATTGCTCCACTGAAATTGTTGAACAATAACAGAAATTGCTCAACTATGCTTCCAGCATGGGATGAAAGGAGTGTAGTGTAAATGGCAAGCATGGCCATTTATTTTTCTTTATATGGCTCGCTCACTCATCCTTAGTAGAAGTGATAGTTCAAGCTGTGAGAGTTCTTATCACACTCATCATTTTTATTACATGAGAAATGGTCCCTTTGGTTAATTGGATTTGGAAAATTTGCTGAGCATTCAGGTGAACCTTTATGAATCCTGGTAATACTGTGATAGCCCACAAATCTCTGTCAGCTGTCCACATTCTAACTAAGCCTTACATTTTCTGGAGTTTTGATCCCAGAACTGCAAAAAAAAACCAAACCCCTTCATGAAGTCCACTGGGACTTGATTACTGTAATATATTTTACAGAGACAATGGTGAGATATTGTTGGCCATGTTACCAATAGATGTTCATAAAATATGTAAAGAGGTTGATTTACTTTTCAGAATAACAGAATAAGAGTCCTTTCCTTAGTACTCTGTAGAGGATCAGGAGATTTGTAGATGTCTCAGCCATACATCTAATAATCAGCTTCCTGTAGTCTTATTCCACACCTGCCTCACTCACTGTGGGAGTCCTTTTCTGAATCACTCCCTTTGAATCCTCTTTGCCACTTATAAACAAAACCACGGGGAAAGGGGGTGGAAAAAAAAAAGAAAGAAAAACAGGAATTAATCAAGAACTTGATTTTCCAGCTTGACCTTCTAAGGTTTGATCTGAAAACCTTCAGAAGCATTAGCATACTTCCAATTGACTGCTGGATTTTGGATGAAGTCTTTAGGGAATGATGTTTCACAAAACAGCAGACAGGAGTTTTTCTTTCTCTCTCTCACAATAATGAAACATAACCCTAGCAAAATATAAAAACCTTCTATCCTTCTATGACTTCCGAACTATTCTCACTCTGGGAAACTGGTGAAAAGCAGCTGTAGTCTCCTAATGAGGCAAATAAAAGTGGAAGAAGCAATGGAAAGTTAAATTGTTCTCTCCATTTTAGCATACTTAATTCTTACTGTATGATTGAGATCTGTATCATATAAAAATGACATCCTCTGCAATACAGCAGGGATAGTTTAAGCTAACTTAAATCACTCATCCTGCAATACATGTGAAATGTTAATTAAGCAAGTTTTTTATCCTCACCTCTGCTCTGCTGGCTTTAGTGAAAGCTTGTCTGCCAGGGAAAACTCTCTACAGGTACCGCCAATTCTGTTTGAAGTTGGTGATCTGGGTTTGGCTGATAACATTCACAGTAAATTTACCTGAAAGATCAATAAAAGCATGTTCAAAGCAAGATTGGCTTTATAGAGCCTAGGATTTTATTAATTTATATAAACTTCCTAAAACTTTTGCTATGAAGAAAAAGGAAAGGCTTGAAAATATTCACATTGTACAGCAAGGTAATGAAAATGCTAAAGTAAAGTTCAGGAATTAGTTTCTCTTTTCCATTAAAAAAAACTCCTTCAAAATAGTGCACGTCAGAATGACAGGGTCCTACAGATATCAAAATTTTAAAATACATCTGGAGCTTTCAAATGTTTCCAATTGTGACATCTTAAAAGGTCCTCATTTTCAGGGGATTGTAAGCACCTTATCTTGGAAATGTATCTTTAAAATGTCTTCAACAAAGCACCCCAAAATACCCTTCAGAATGTCTCCCCTAGAAAATTTTTATCATGGCAAGTCCTTGATTCAAAACTATTTTCTCTCATTGATGTCATAAGACACATTATTTTGTCTTTCCTGCCTCATCAGGGGCATTGAATGAGATGATTTTTCAAGGTCCCTTCCAATTCCTGATATTCTGTGATTGTGATTGAAGAAATATAAAAGCAGAGCTCATTCCCTGATAGCAAATGAAGTAGTACCCCTCAGTGTGGCATATGCTGATTTCTTCTTTTTCTTTTTTCGTGGTGTATAGTTTAGTGGAATATAAAATCAGAATTTAAAAACCAATCAAGCAGCAAGTGAGACTTTGATCTTTAAAATGCTGGAATTATCTTTAATCAGAGGAGATTTATAAGCAGTAGTTGAACTAAAGGTGGAATTACTCTCTGGCTTTATTCGTTTAAGTTTCTCTGCTCTTCCCACTAACAAAAATTTTGTCTCAAATATCTCCTGTATTCTTTGAGAGGGATTTGTAATAGGTAGCCTTCAGCTTCAGCATTGGGTTAATCTTCCAGATCTTTAGTGGCAGCCTTGTAAGTAGTTCTGTGAGCTTGGAGACCCTTACCAGTAAAAGAATATTTGAAGCTCTGGGATTGTGTGTTTCCAAACCTACAGTGAACTGTCTCAAAGAGCAGAAGAAAACAGACTAAGCTAGGGTGGAGAAATCCTTGTTTTTCATGTATGCTCCAAGGGAAAAGAGGGCTATTTCCTTTTGAAATCTTGCTTTGTTTAGTTTACTCGTTTGTTCTCACATATTTAATGAGTCTTTTAATGGAGGAAAAGTTGGATATTTTGTCATTGGAATAAATGGGGAAATGTGTTGAAATGCCTAAATTGGGTTAAGAGTTTCAAAGAAAATCATGCTTCTACAGATCTGAAAAACAGTACGACAGAGAGATCCCATTCAAGAGAAGAAAATGGATGTGCCAAAGCTCATGAACTCATGCAACACCAAATCCTTCAGCTGAACATTCTCACATTTTCTTTCTCTTCCTATCCAGTTCAAGTTTGACACTTCAGAAAGGAGATCTTTGATCAAGAAGGAGTTTCCTCTATGAAGAAAGCAAGAAACTTTTATATGGTGTGGTCAGTTTCACTACACAGCCACCCCCACACTAAAAATGTGGAGAGAAATGTTTCTCTCTGAGAAACATAAAACAGTTAAATCAAAAGGACCAAAAAACTCAAGTCAAAACAATGGAATGACACATGTAGATAGATCCTGCCTACCCTTTGCTTTTCTGCTTCCTTCTTAAGGTTGTTCATGGAGTGATACCTACAGATAGTACCTTCTTCATTCCCCACAACCTTATCAGTTTCATATTTTTTATTATAGTATTTACTGGCATTGTTGACCTGCCACCCTCCAGTCTCTGAATTCAAACCTAACACAACAAAGGTTGGATCTCATTTTTTCCTCATTTTTGCTGATACCACCATGATGTGAAAGGCCAGTAAAGATAAAGTGAAGCTGCCTGCTTGGCAGAGTAGCTGGAGAACTGTTTTCCACGCCCTTCATTGTCTTTATAGATTCTGCATCATGTCACCTTCCTTCCACTCTAAAATAAAAAGTGAGTGAGTGTGTGGGGGAGTACTTTGAGGGAATTTTCAGGAAAAATTATTAGTCCATGGAGGGGAAGGTGTGACATGGAGAAAGGAACATTTAGAAGGCAGGTACTTTTTCTTTTTCTTTTCTTTTCAGTTTCCTAAGGAAGTGACAGTTGCTTGTTCACTTTCCAATCCCTGTGAACCAAGTGTTGAACCTAATCCACTGAGCCCTTTGCTAACTAAACCCTGCTGGATTTATCCAGCCTTTCTTAGCATTTGCTGTCTGAATAATTTGACTGCTGTAGATTATTCTGTAATTCTCTTGGGGACTTTAATGGGCCATAACAGGGTATAATAAGGCCTAACATACAAATTAATAATAAAATAATAAATTAAAAAAAAGGAAAGAAAAAACAACAAACCCCTCATCTGTGAATAAAGGCTTTTATAAGCAGCTTAGCATTGTATTCTGCTTGGAAACATAAGTATTCCCATTGCCCCTTTGCAAGAAAAGGTCTAGCTGAGGCACAGTGAACAGCAGTTTAACATTTCTTAGTTTTCCTTTTATTTATGGGTAACTGGGATTGCTGCTCTTGTAGCTGTGAAGTAATCCACAGATGCAATTTCCACTTAGAGAGACTTGGGAAAAATGCTCTTAATAGACATCCAAAGAGAGGGTATAGCTGAAGCTTCTTGTAGAAAATACAGAGACACATCATGACTGAGTTCTGAGAAAGGTCTAAGTCAGTCAAACTCCTTCTTCTGTACAAGAAAAGAGGCAAAATCACTATGAGGTTCCCATGCCTGCTCCTTGGGATGAGCAGGAATCTTAATAACTTACCTAAATACCTTCTTTGACTCTTAATTCATTTTACAGTACGTTGAAAGATGGAGCTGAGAAAATGAGATATGAAAACTTGCTTTTTCTTGATATTGCTTAGCTGAGATTCATGTTTCTACATTGACTTCTTCAGTACCCTGTACATACTTCTATTTCTGAACTGATCCTTCCATCCAGTCCTTTCTTCCCAGGCCCTACTTATCTACTAGCCTTTCCCACTAGGAGGAACAAGGAAAGAAGCTTGGATATCATCTTGCAATCATCTTGACCTGTCTAAATCCTCATGTTTTTTTGGTCCCTGTTTGCTAGCACCCAGGCAGACAGTGTCTGAACACTGTTCAGGCATTAATTCAACATAGGAACCCTTTCCAAACAGCAGGTGGGATGCAGCCACTCTGTTTTCTGGAGGAAGAATGTCCAAGCATATGGATGCAAGCTGTCTCCTCCCAGCTGGTCTTGAGGGCAGAGAGCGAGCCCTGGCCTTTTTTTTGTTTAGGAATATACAGGAGGGGAGAATTCTAGAAGCAAACAATAACTTAGGGAGC
The DNA here is from genome assembly GCA_013400935.1 of Turnix velox. Classification (NCBI taxonomy): domain Eukaryota; kingdom Metazoa; phylum Chordata; class Aves; order Charadriiformes; family Turnicidae; genus Turnix; species Turnix velox. The sequence goes on from VZTY01004642.1 coordinate 179,375, forward strand.
AGATGTGATTTCCAAGTGCTTAACTCATTGTTACAGTTTCTAATGATGTGCTTACAATTACAATTATGTATGCTTATACTTGACTGTATTCCTTTCTTAAAATTAAAATAAATTACTCATTTTACATAGAAAATATTCACAGGGGTATTTTCAGATGCTTCATGATCTATGATTATGTTTCTGTGCCTGTACATCACTGTCTCCTTAAATGTATCTGTATCCTGAGCATGTTAGACCTAAATCTATTTCTATCTGTTTTGTCATACCTATATGTATCACAAGGTAATAAAAAAACGCCTGATAGTCTTTTAACCTTTTCTAATAAATTAATTTATTTTTCCTGGTTTTCACACTTCTGAGTGATCCTCCCACCCTTCTTTAAATCTTTTTGTGTAATACAACAGTTTACATAAGTAAAACTGATTTGCATAATTGATGTGTTCTCTGTTTATGAAATACAGTGCCTGTTGTATATGGAGGAAGATTTCTGGCTGTTAATTTAGTCAGATGAGAGGTAAAAGCATTTTTAGTTTCTGTCCAGCAGAATAGAAAAGGTAAATCTCATTCTGATATGGAATATTTTTCTTTTCAATCTAAATCCTTTAAATTTGTTAGAGATATATCTGAGTCATGCCTTAAAGAAAAAAAAACCACATCTGCTATTCATCACACTTTCAGAATTGTGAGACTTGATCTGCTGTTTGTTTTGCTGTAGTGAAAATACCAGTGAAGAAAAAAATGAAAAAGAGAAAGTTTTCCTGCTGTTAATTAGACAGAAGTGACTGTAAACAATAGATGCCTTATAGCTATTCTCAAACAGGAATCAAAGCTGTAATTAAATATAAAACACTGTCAGTGATAGGCTCTTTAATGTAACATATCTCAGTTGCTTTTCCTCTATCAAATATCTTCACTTAGACAAAAGCAGAGAGTGAGTGAAAAGAACAAGAGAAGAAAGACTTGTGCTGAACATTGTTTTCTTCTTCCACATGACACACCAGTCCTGTAGCTTCAGCAGTGAATTTTCTTGTCTAGGAGTCAGAACAGAGCTCATCACACAATTTAGGTGGCATCTGCCCAGCTAAATGGCGCCACATGAAGACAGTTTGTTCATAGAGGAATGTAGTCTTCATCTGAACACCAGGAGAAGGCAGATCCAAGCAGTCTTTGCAACTGCTGCCTGCTCTGTTCAGAACATGGGCTATCTTCTCCTTGAGCTCAGAGGCAAGGAAAAGAGAGGAAATAACTTGAAGAAAACGTGTTAAGAAATGAAGCTTTACCTTTGTATTTTAAAATTGTTTCATAACACAAATTGATGGGTTCTGGATGGATGGCAGCATACTCTTAAAGCCACAGGTCTAAAGTATTTTATTTCATGAATATATGCAAATGAGAGTTGAATAAAGGGAGTACTAGAAGTCAGAGGCAACTCTCAGGCAACACCTGCCTGAGCTAATCAAAAGGATACACAACTTCTGCCCAGACCTTGATCAGCTGTGTGATGCCTCCAGCCAGAATCCAGCCTATAAACGTGAGCAAAGGAAGCCCTGAGCAAATACTAGGAAATAGGTCAGAGGATTTGGCATAAAGAGCAACAGCTCTTGCATGGTACAGGTGAATAATCCTCTTGCATAATCTTCTACTTAGAAATCAAAAGAAAATCCTTCAGAATCTGAGGCATTACCCTGTTAAAAGGCTAGATAAGGCTTAACAGGCTAGAAAAGTTTTAACAGGCTAGAAATAAAGTAAAAACCTACATCAGTGTAGTAAGTGTGGGTATATTAACACAATATAACAAATCCAACAGTTTTGAAGTAGCATAGCAGATGAAACCAAGTTATACAAGAGAAGCAATCTTCAATTTATATTACAATAGGTAGCAGAAGGAAAAAAGTATTCCCAGTTAACTAAGAACAAGTCTACCACAGAATGTGACCCTGGAGGAGAGCCTCCATGTGAGAAGATATTTACCAACTACTTCTACTTTCAAGAAAAATAGAAATTATGAAACTTGATTTCTTGTTGTTTGAAGTGACAAGGTTGTGCTTTCAGATGTCTAATAATAAATTGCACTTACTACTGGAGTGCATAATTTCCATTCTTGGCAGATTTGCTAATATCCCATGTTGGGTTTATACTGCACTTGTCTCTCAATGGGATCATGAAACAAAATCTCCTTTTCTCAGTTGGCCAGACACATTTTTGAGAATTTAAAGGAATTGAAAGAGGTGTCAGTCTCACAAGTTATGTTGACAATGACAAATACGTTAAAAAGTCTTTAGGGAGGAACTGATAGATATGTGAAAGCATACACATATGAACTACATAAGAACTAGGCCTTGAGCAATGATAACTTAAAGAAAATGTGTCAGGGCATGTCTATTTTATTGCACCTAGGGACAGAAACACCCCTGAAGGACAGCAGTATCTGAAGGTTTTCTGGCTGTTAAATTAGCAGTGCCTGAGTGGATACTTTTCTTCAAGAGCAATGACAGTTTTCATAGCTATCACTGATGCTCAATAGCACATACCAAGCTGCTTTGGGCTCCTCACTACAAGAAAAGGTTGAGTCACTGCAGCATACACAGAGAAGTCAATGAAGCTGATAAGGGGTCTGGAGCACAAGCCTTAATGAGGAGTGTCTGAGGGAGCTGGGGTTGTTTGGCCTGGAGTACAGTGACCTGAAAGGATGTTGCAGTGAGGTGGAGTTGGTCTCTTCTCCCAAGTTCTAAGAGACAGGACAAGAGGAAGGACCTCATGTTGTGCCAGTGGAGGTTTGGATTGGATACTGGGAAAAATTTCTTTATTGAAGGGGCTGTCAAACATTGGAAAAGGCTGTCCAGGGAAATGGTTGAGTTACCATGTGGAGATATTTCAAAGATGAAAGTATGTGTCTCTTGGGTAGATGATTGAGTGGTGAACTTAGCAGTGCTAGGTTAACAGTTGGATTCAATGATCTTTAAGGTCTTTTCTAACCTAAACAATTTTCTGATTCTGTGATCATTCCTCCTGCTTCACTGCTGGCATGTTCTTCATCCTAACTGGAAATTGTAGCAATAAGAAATATAAGGTCATAATCATCTAGGTTAGAAGGGACCTTTCATATCATTGAGTCCAACCATCAGCCCAACTCTGATTAGCTTCGTACCTGGACAGGGACCCAAGTCTTCCATACGAGGCCTAAACATAATCTGGGAATAGGACATGGCATCTCATATCTCATGGGGCACATGATCAAGATACTTCAGATTTGACTTCTGTCCTTACATGGTATTCCAAAATATTGTGGAAGGCTTTGCAAATCAGAGATTGGTGCATGTCTTTCTATTGCACGCACAAAGATTTTCATAGTTCCATGACCAGAAAACACCATTCTGCTGGTGCACAATTTTTACCAAAAAAAGAAAAATTCATACAGAGGATAACTATATGCCTTGGAGCCACAGGTGCTGCACATGGAGCCCGACAGAGATCCAGACAAGTGCAAGTTAGAATGAGCAATTCCAACACTGGCTTAAGGGCCAAGGAAAAGAGGGACTTTAAACAGGAGCAGATAATATTTTTTTCCCTAATTCCATGGAGTAGTTATGCATGCAGTCCTTTTCATCACTATTTGGGAGGTATCTCACAAGCATTTATTTATGTAATCTTACAGCTTTGCTCATGCTAACAATTCAGGTAAGGAGCTGGCACTTCAGAACTTTGTCTTGAACTCACATCAAATCAGCTCTTACTTGTACTTGATCATTTTGGTGGCCAGAGATTCTATGAATGACTTATTCCTTGGCACGTTATTGTCTACTGAATTTAAAATGTCTCAGTAATCTTGATTTGACAGGTTATTCATACTCAGTCCACTACCTGGCTTCCTCTTAATCAGCACAAAGAGTGAACAGCTATTCTAAAAATTGTTTGACTTCTAGATGACAAAGAAAATATATCTGAGTTATATTACATAAAGTTTAATGAAGAAGAGGTTGAATATTATATCAATTAAATTTCTTAAGCACAGGCATGTAGAGTAATTTGTGATTCTGTACAGTGTCTTGTCCAAACTTTACATGCTGCTACAGAAAGAAGCAGTTTTTATGCATCCCTTGTGTCATACCTGGCAGCTCCAAGCAGAAGCCTTCAATATTCCAGTACAACTCTGAAGGTGAGGTTTGCCTTTGTTTACTCAACCGATATGAGACAGAGTCTATTATAATACTGACAGTTTTGACCCCCAGTGCACTTTCAGACAGCTAAGTTTGGAGCTGAGTCTCACTTAGTTTTCTTGAACCTTACAATAATAATCTACAGGGGCCATTTTCAAGTCTAGCAGCTAATTTTAATTGTATAATGATAAAAATAATATTTGGCGCAGTGTTTTGCGTACTGAATTCCCTCCCAGAGTTGTACTCTGACATTTTTAGCTCTACATTTCTTCTTCTCAAAGCTGAATGACTGACTTCAACGGTCAAGGCCTTCAGATTCCTTAAGGACCCTTCAGTCTCTGAGATTCACAAAAGCAAATCAACCACTTCAGCTAACAGAATAAGCTGCTCCACAGTAAGTATTAACCAACTGCTAATATTTTCCCAGTGCACAACAGCACCGGTCACCTTCTTCCTAATTAGTTACCACCCCAGTAGACCTGTACTGATGTGTTTCGCAAAGTCTTCAACAACACTTTCTCCTGTGAAACAACTTAAAACATACACACCACACCGTTTTGATTGATTGATGACCCTTGTTGCAGTGTATGTGACACTGTGCTAAATGTTACTTATGCCCTTAGTGGGTAATTTCAGGAAATTATTAAAATGATCTTATTTTAAAAGGTTTGGTAAGGTAAGTCAAAGAGACATTTTACAGACTCAATGCTGATTAGTGTGGGTGACCACATTATACTCAAATCTTTGATATTTCTTGGCTTTTTCTTGGTTTCCCGGAGGCCCTTTGGACAAAGAAAGATAGCTGAGACACCTTTGGCCGTCTGGGAAACTCAGTGATATTTAAGGACTGCTGGGGCCTATTCTGCTAATATCTAAACTAATTAGAATCAAATCATAATTGTAGAAGCTTGTTCACCAGAATTCTAATAAGCCTTGGAGCAGTACATGCTGCACACTGGCACACTGAAGACTGTCTCAGCTATGTGAGAAGTTTTAATATACAGCAAATTGTTCTTCCTGATTTTTCTCAGTCTTACAACCAGTTCCTCAGATCAGACATGTCACTTCAAATGGAGGATGAAGACTTGCTTCAGCATGTCTCCTTCCATTTACACTGAACACATTTTGCTGTATCATGTAACAGGGTATTTGTCCAGGTGTGGAATGCTTGTATATATGAACTGTGTTCTTATTTGGACTGAGTGTGATACCCTGTAATGAACTTCCACCTTGCACAGCCCCAAAACAATTTCTGGAATTATATTTGACACCTGAGGAGGCAGAGCAGTTTAGGATTAAGAGCCCTGTATAAACACCCATGAGTTAGGCTCCCTTTTTCTTACATTCCTTACTCTTTCTTGATCCTTGTATGGTCATGATCAGTTCCTTCAAAAATGTAGGAATTATTTGGGAAATCAAAATTGAAGACAGAAAGAATATGAATGTAAAGGTACATTCTCTGAATAATGGATATACTTAGTTTTCTCTCAGTTAATGCTGTCACCCCCAAAAATGCTACAAAGGAAGGTACTCAAAGATAGAGTAAAACTTCAGAGAGGATGCAATAAATAAATGGATAGCATGGAGAAGGTGAACACAGAATGTTTATTCATTGTTATAATAAATGAAGTAAGGGAAGCATGGGGAGATTATCAGCCAGCAGGTTTAAAACAAATAACTGCATAGTTAAACTGAGTAGCTTACAACCATAGGCTGTCATAAACAGGTTCAAAAAGGAATGAGGCAAATTAATGTAGTTCAGCTGAAAACCTGAGTTAAAAAATTCTCTACACCAAAAACAGCTGGAGGCTGCAAGAGTGTATCATGGGAAGAATCACTCGTATTTAATTTCTTATATTCCTTGGTAAACATCTCCAATTGGACATTGCTGAAGACTGATACATGGATCTGAGATATTCAGCTTAATTTCTTCTTTAAACTGATGACATGCTAGAGTGTGTAAGTACTATTAATTTGAACAGAATAAATGAACATTCTGAATGTTTAATAAGCTAAATTATTTGAGTGCAAAACAAAGGAAATTACAAAAAACAAAAGAGAAACCTTGCACCACAACCCTAATATGCAAATGCTGCAGAGCAAAGATTAATGAACACTGAGAATCTCACCGAGTAAAAATTTTATTACTTATTACACTCTTCTCTTAGAAGGCAATGAGAACATCATTACCAACTTTACTGGAAGCAGAGGAAGGTCTGCAATGAAGATTTGTTTAATAAGTCTCTAGCTCCATTAAAATTATTATCCCTCCCATTTGCACTCATGTCAGACTGTGAGAAGGTTGGTAAGAGAAAGTATCAGAATTAACTCAACAAGAAATCTGTTCTCAGGTAATTATTACCATAATAGAGGTTTAGGATGATAAAAATTTGGATAGGCCAGATTTCATGCACTCATAGAATCATAAAACAAGTTGAATTGGAAGGGATCATTAAAGGTCATGTTGTCCAGCTCCCCCGCAATGAGCAGGGGCACCTTGCACTAGATCAGGTAGCTCAGAATTTCATCAAAACTGGCCTTTAGTGTCTCCAGAAATAGGACCTCCACCACTTCTCTGGGCAACATGCTCCAGTGTCTCATCATTCTCATTATGAAGAGCTTTCTCATGTCTAATCTGAACCTACTCTATTGTAGTTCATCAGAGCTTTCAAGAAAGTGAGGCAAGGGCCAAATTCTGCTCCCGGGGAGTTGATACACAGGCTTCACTGACTTTGAGCCTGGAGAGTATCTTGTTAACGCATTGCTGTGCAATATTAGAAATTACAGAGTCCTACAGCTGAGCTGAATAAGAGCTATGTCTGATGGGGTACATGTTGCTGATGAAGCATACGTCTATCAACTCAGCTCTGAGGCTGGCAGGTCTTATTTTTAACATCTGTGCTTTCAGTGTCAGTATGACTGTACAGTGAAATACCTGTGTCAGATCAATAAGACACCGCTAAGGAAAACAGCATGAGAATATAACAAGTATAAAAGCATATAGGAAAGGCTTATGAATATTTAGCAAAACTAATCTGTTTCTCACTAGCCAAAACATGCACATCCAGCCCTTTTGGGAAGACAGCTTTGAAGATTTACTAAGTTGAAATGAGTTTTTGTGCACTATATGTAACTGTTCATATTCTCTGTGGGCTAAATCCTATTCCATAATTTTGAAGCCAACCTTTGAGATTTGGGACATCATGAGAGGGTTTGTGTATGTTTTCTTCATTCTGTTTTTCCAGATAGGCCAAATGTAGTCACTTTATAGATGGGAATGTGATTTAAATAATATGACTTTGCTAACATTACATTTTGAATTTATCTTTATTAAGGCAGCATTTTAATTTCATTCCATGTATCCTCATTAAGCAACTGTTTGCTCCCTCAGGCATTTTCTCAAGCTAAATTTTAATCTACCTATTGGTACTCAAAGCTGTAAAAATTAAAGTCTATTTGAATTTTTATTTGAAAATCTGCTACATTTTTCCCCTTTATGGAACTGCAGGCATTCTGCTTTTGCTGGAGATGGTCTATTTTCCCTGTGTAATCAGATAAATTTGAAATTAAATAACACATCCTTGTATCAGTGTTTTGTATGTAAAGCTCCAGTCTGCAGAAAAGTATGTATTAACTATAATAGCATTTTATTTTACATTACTACTGCAGGAGATCTATCTGAAATTCTGTCACTGCAGCATTCAGATGTTGGATAGCCATTGAAATTAGCAGTGTGTCGGCCTAAAGGACACACATTTTCCTATTTTCTATTGATTCTGACATCTTAATATTGCATATACTACTTTAAGATGTCAGGCAGTGAAAGCTGGAGATGTACTATTTCTGAAAAAGTGTAGTGACAGGACAAGAGGTAACAAATTTAAACGGCAAGGGTGGAGATTTAGATAAGTTATTAACACAGAATTTGTATTTCATGCTTTCCCTTATTCTGCCCTCATCATCCGTGCTTTGTCTTTGATTAGGTGGTTAGCTGCAGTAGCCATTATAGAAATGGAGTCCTATAGCTGTGTTGGCATCACACAAACCAGAACATACATATGGCAATGTGCAGTAACAGGGGCTGAGTTCCTTCTCTTGGTATCATCCTTTCCTTCTTCTTCCCTTGCCTGCATTTTTCCTCATGAAATCCACTTCAAGTCAATATATATTTACTTAGAGGGACAAAAATTTTGGTCCTTGATTTGGTATAATCCTTCATTCCAAGAATTAACATAGTCCACAGATCCTGACAGCTATCAAACTAAGTTATTGTATAGAAATACTTCTCTAGCTCAGCATTTCTTATTTTTAAAAGCTGGGTGCTACTTTCAGCAAAAAAAAAATAAATAAAGCCTCCAAAGTAGGTCAGGAATCAGAACCAAAAAGTCTGCTCAAGTCAGGCTGATATCTGCAGGTATATGCAATTTTAACTCATAGGATGTTAAAAAAATAACTAAAGCTCATGAATATACAGCACAAACAGTTAACAAGTAAAAATTGTTTGTATTATCAGTGTGTGCATGTGTCTTAATTACTACCTGCTGGGTGAAATTTAAATTAAAATATCTAAAAATACAATTAGATATAAATAGATATAAATTACACAAACATAAGTAATTTTTTGTGGTTCTCACTGATTTAATTTCATATACTTTTTCAGCGATGGTATTTCCTTGTAAGTGACCCGTAGAATTCACCACTGTAAATGATTGCCCTGACTAAAAATAATTCTGCTGAGAGCAGTGGGATAATGTGTACATGTGGACTCCTGCACTAAGACACACTGTAGCCCCTTAACAAGAGTAACAACAGAGAAGAAAAACTGCCAGACAAGGAAAATGCCCATATTGATACTATTCCAAATATTAGCTGTCCTTTTAATTTACTGCACCATCTTCAACAGTGAATGTTACTTCCTTGATGATGGGTATTTCCAGACTCTATTCCTCAGTCTTATTAATAAAGAAGCCTATCTCAATGGTAAAAATAGTTTAATTACTACTGACTGGAAGTCACTGGTGGAAGATGTAGGAGGGTGAAAATTTGCCTTTTTGCAAAATGTATCTCTCTGGGCTAGGTGGCAATGTGTCTCCTCAGAAGTCATTCTGCACTCCATTTTATAAATTGTTCAATGTCCAAAATTTGCAGGTACAGAGAAGGGAGAAACCTTAGTACATCAAAGACAACACTTCAAATATGAATCAATCAAGGGATTATCCTCCCAGCTGGGACAGTGACTCCTCATGTTTTGGGCCAAGCTGAACTCTTTCAAGAGTGAGGAGATTATAGTGCTGCTAGGAATACACTCAAAAAAGTGACCTCTTTCTTAGACTGACTTCTCATGAGGCAGAGAAAAGAATGGACAGCACTAGAATGAGTGTGCATAAGAGAATAAAAACATGAGCTTGAAAAAACATGTATATTTGCAGCCTTCTTTCCATTATGACACAAGGTATGATTTGCATGAGATACATACTAAGCACCAAAATTGCAAGTGGTCCAGAAAATGTGTTTTTTATATACTTAATAAATGCAATCAAGTAGCAGAAGTAGATTCAGAAAAATGTCTCTATCTGACCTTGAAGTCACATGGTTTTAAACCAGAGGTAGGTAGCAAATTACTCCAGTTGACCTGTACTCTGCAGGAAGGTAAGCATTTGTTTCGAGTCCCTGCTGTCTGGCAGTTTGCAGATCCAGCATAATTACTTCTATTAGAAGTAATTGACTTCTAATGGAAAATTTCTATGACTTCTGCTAGACAAGGTCCCTGAGATCCTGTGCCATGCTGCCAAAGTGCTGTCTGCAATACCCAGGCTGAAGAAAAGACCTTATGGTCTGCCAGTGGGAACCTAATGAGGGACCTCTTCACTCATCCATTTTGGCTTCTTGACAGATCTCCACAAATGCATGTAATTGCTGGAACTGGAGTCAGAAACTTCCTCTATATTGAGGCTTGAATCTTGAGCAGGAGTACATGCTTGTTTTTTCAATTAATTTTAAAGGTATATATTTGCTTATAAATCTGTGTAATCTGTGAGTTATTTTTTCTTGACATAATTATGATCTGCTTCTAAGAAGCTGTTGCGAAAAATAGAAAAACCCCATGATCTCTGACTTTAGGAGTCTGAGTTTATGGATCTGGCCTTGACAACACTACCAATCTCACAATTTATCCCAAACTATTACCAAATAAAAGCTGGGTTCTTAATTGTCTTAGCTAAAAGACCTTTTAGCTACAGGAAAGTGCAAGTTTATATGCCTCGTTGAATTAGCCAGTGGATATGGACAGTGGATACTCTTTCTTCCTTTCTTTCTTTCTTTCTTTCTTCCTTTCTTTCTTTCTTTCTTTCTTCCTTTCTTTCTTCCTTCCTTTCTTCCTTCCTTTCTTCCTTCCTTCCTTCCTTCCTTCCTTCCTTCCTTCCTTCCTTCNTCATTTGGGAAAACCCTATTTCTTTCTTTCCTTCCTTCCTTCCTTCCTTCTTTCCTTCCTCCCTTCTTCCTTCCTTCCTCTCTCTCTCTCTCTCTTTCTCTCTTTCTTTTTCTCTCTGTCTTTCACCAAAAAATTGAGGAAATCCACCTCTTTTCAATGCTCATAACATTAGAAAATCTTTGTTGGAGGAAGAAATCTGGGTGTTTCTTTGATGGCTTGTATTCATTCTACTGGTGTAACATACTGTTAAGCTGAGGTGGGTAGACACTACTGACTGTTATTGGAACAAGTACAAAATTCCCAAAATAAGAGTGCCTGTAATTAAACCATCTATCAGGTAAGTCTCTAAATGTGCTTCTAATTGTGTAAAATACAAGAAACATCAGGAATATATCCAATATTGAGGGCTAAAGTTTAATTGCTAATAGAAGATTATATGAGGAACTCAGCAGTGAAGAATGCTGCTGAAAGAATATGGATAAGAAATAAAACAGGTCAAAATTATTTCTAGCCTGGTATTTTCAATTTTACAATATTAGAGGATATTACAATATTAATCATGACAAGCTTGTAGCGTTTAATGAAAAAAATTTTAAGCTGTAGCTCTGCAGTTTCTGCCATGTTGAATTATGTCATTCTTTTATGTGGCAAATTTGCTTGTATCTCAAGCTTGAATTTGCTTGAATTTGGCAGCACTATCATTTTTACAATACTATACAATTACTTAGATCATAACTGTTGAATCAGAATAGGAGTTTGCTCCAAAGCCCAAATTATCCCTTGGAGCACACTTTCTGCTATTTTCAGTTTCCTGCTATAAATATTTTTTAATATCTTATATTACAATGGAGTTGTTAGAACTGTAATTAGTATTTCCAAAAGATCTTATTAATTAAATCTACTCTCACAGATTTATTTTCTTGCAGAAAGAAAAAAAAGATCTTTGAAAAAAACAATTATATATTTCAAGGTATCATCTCTAAAAAGAAACTTCAAGATTTTTGGAGACCTTCCTGTATGTAATTAGGCCAGAAACTTGTGACATTGAGGTGTGCTCATTGACATTCTGTTGACATCAAAAGGTGTGAAGGCACATAATAATAATAAAGAAAAATATTTTTCCTGGGATGGAAAACCAAAACTGGGATGTAACAGAGGTCAGATTTTGCTTTACCTGGATGTTTCATTACTCTTCATGTCGTTGCAATAATTTTCCTAAAATTTGCTTTTCTATCTTGCCCTTTCTTGATACTAGGTTGCTTCCTGTAGCAAACCCTTTAAAGGCTAACGCATCTAAATCTGCAAAGACCTTCCACCTTTTGAATATCTATTCTGAACTAATTCAAATCTTGAAACCATATTGTGATATCATATCTTAGTGTCTACCAAAATCAAACATCCAGCTGGTGTCATATAAAACCATGGCTAAAGGTTGCCAACTCCTCTCCCCTACTGACAAACTTGCTTCACCACACTGAGAAGAGCAAAGTTAAGAAAGGAACCAGCAGGCTGACACTGAGTTTCACAGGTAATAAGCAGGACTGGCCTAAGGCCAAAAATAAACTTTTTATTTGGGTCTCTCAGCCAAGGAGATTCTACTCCTCCAGCACAGAATGTCGGCAAACTTTCCCCAAAGCTAATGAAATTTCATTCTACTCAGGACTGTTAAAAGTGATTCTAGAACTCAGGACCCTTGTATGGGTTTTCTTTCTGAAGTCCTACCAACAGATAGAGAGTCATTTGATCAGACATTTAAAATGTCTAGATGGATTTGATGTTCACATTCTGCATAACAAGGGGCAAAAAACTCCCAGATTCCACTTTTTCTTTGCAGATTTTTCTATAGCCAGAGGAATAAACCTGATTATACATGTGCTTATGTACCTTCTTTAATCAAAGGGTAGAACTGAAACCATCTTTAAGGAATCTGTGTAGCAAAAAAACTGAGTAATAAAAAACTAGAAAAGTCTTAAATTAAGAAACTTTGCCTCCAGAAATATGAGGGCACTTCCTATGCAAATGAAAAATAGTATTACAAAATAATTCTTATAATATAATATAATAATACAAAATAATTCCTATCAGAAAACTTTGTTGCTTTTCAGAGAACAAAAAAATAAACCAAACCACAAAATTCTGGGAAAAGCCAGTCAAAATTGTAATTTTAATTTTCAGGGAGAAAATTTCATTTCCTCCTATGTTTATCTTTGGTTTCTCATCTTCAGGTCTATATCTATTCTTTTGCTTTCTGTGACATTAAGAAATACTAGTGGAATCTTCTTTTGTGACTTAACTTTTTTATTTCAAATAAGACTTGCAATAAAGCCCCCACAAACTGATTAACTATTCTAAAAATCATTTGATCCTACTCCAAAGCCCAAGTGGTGCTTGAAGAACAATTTTTAAGTTCTGTCTTTGAAAAAGAATTGAATATTTCTAATCCTAGCTGTCCCAACCCCATGTGTTACTTGTAGAATGAAATAAATACCCTTCTTATGTATTTTCACTTCAATTTTCTTTTAACAATTTGCAATATAGGTTTTCAAACAGGGAATGCTTTTCCTTTTTTTATAAACAGATGCCACTCTAGCTGTCATTTTAAAGATGTGTGACTGAATTTCTGGAAGTCTAAGCGAAATGTTGAAAGTGACATGAAGTAAAGCAAATGATTTGACTGTTGTTTCAAGTGTTCTTTTTTTTTAAAGAAAATTAAATGCAAAACCCCCCTGAAGGCATTATTCCATAATAATAGTAATAACAATGAACTTCCTATAATGCTTTAAATTGCTGAAGTTCCTGTGTGAGTACGAAAATAATTCAATTAATACCCACATTTCTTAGATACTAATACTAACCTTGCAAAAGGAAGTGATTTGCCTGTGTCTGTGTGTGTAATGGGTACTTTCTTTCCATGTATTCACATGCACAGACTATACAGTCATTTATCAGTCTCTAATAAGAAACAGAAGTGACATCTGTCATGCATTCCAGTAAACACATTAAGCAAACACAATAGGACCCCAAAATGTTTACTCAAGTACTCTAATTAATTGTGACTTGCTGTAACAGAGTTTTCTATGAATTAAACAGGAAGATCCATGCTCTCTCCTCCCCCTGCTGTAGCTTTTGGTGCAGTGGGAAAAGATTTAAACTAAAGACTTCCCTTCTGGCCCTGCCAAGGTGCATTTTTTCCTCATAGACCTGACTTGCAGTAGAAGTTGATGTGAGAGTTTGTCATGGCTGTTTTGACAGTCCGGTCATCCTAATCCAGGGATCTGGTCCCTATGGTTTGTCAATTATCCTACTAACCCTACAGCGAGAGGAACACTCAAGGCACTGAACTGTCATCCAATAAGCAAGAAATAATGTCAGCAGCCAGTGAGTAGGGATTGTGAGGGATGGGGATGCTTTTGACAAGAGAGAAGTGTGGATCATTTCAGCATTTATTTTATTTATAGGCATTCGTAACAAATTAATTATATCTCACTGCAAGGCTTTGCTATAACTTTCTAGATCCAGACCTGCATGCACACAGAGGTTGATTAGTGGAGTTGAGTGCAGAGATTGCAGCATAGCAGATCCAGGCTTGGAGGTTCAATTCCCAGTTTCTTTCACCCCCCCCTCCTGTGACCTTGAGCTTGTTACTTGACTTGGATATGTTTCAATATCCTCCTGGATAAACCGAAGATAAAAGCATCTACACTTAAGAGCACACAAAGCCTTAATCAATTAAAGCCTGTAAAGGACATTAAGATCATTTAGCCAAAGGTGGAATTAAAGTGCAAATTATGCTAAGGTCCTACTGAAATGAAAGGCAAGTGTATTTAAAAGGGGATTTAGATGCAGAAGGCTAGACAGCAAAGACAATCTAGGTGGAGGATTACAGGAGGTTTGATTCTGATCCAGTGCGTATCAGGATAATTTGGCTTAACTCCCCATTTAATACTAACAAAGCAGGCTCTGCTCTAGATTCTTGGATGGTGTGAAGTTACCCTAATCTATGATTGCACCAATTAAATCAACCAAGAATATTATTCTTTGGTTTTAAAAGTTGTCATGATTAGAGCTATGATTTTGTGTTTGTTTCTTTTTTTTCCCCGAGTCTGGTTTTTTCCTATTATTTCTCCAATCACAGTTTTATTCTAACAACACTGAAGTGAAAAAAAGGTGTCAGAAGAAATGAAGTAAAAGAGACAAACTGAATCTCTGGAGTCATCCTATTTCCAAGTAAGCCAGCAAGATTGTGAGATGACCTGGGTATCACAAGAGTCTCTTACATTTTTAGTTTCTCTAGTTGAGACATAGTACAGTAACAGCAGTAAATGTTTCTAGTTTTCTGCCACCTGACAGCTCTTCAGAAAAATACAGGATGTGAGATGGGTGAATTCACTCAGCAGGAATTTCTTGTCATTGAGGTAAATTCTTTTGGACCTATATACTCAGTTTTCTCATTTCCAGCAAAATGGTGTGAAACAGGCCAACCAACACGATAGTGGAATAAAGTCTGATAAAACAGTTACTGGAAATTTACAATTTAAAGACTTCTATTAAAATGGACAATTTACTACTCGGAATTTTTGTGATGATTGGGAAGGTTTATTCTGGACACCAGCAGAGAAATAGAGAGAAGAAATGTATGGTGATCCTTGGAAGGAGAAGTTTTTTCAGTTATAGGTTTTTGAGGTCTGTGGTTGGTACCATTGGAACAACTGACTGTGGTGCCTTGTAGTAGATGCTATTCATCAAATGATTTTGTCTCTTACATATCCCCTCCATGACTGAAATATGCACATCCACTGCGGACATTTAGGAAAAGTCTGAGAAAACAGAGATGTCTTGAAGTGTCTGTTTAAAATCATCACCTCAATTCTTAGATATATTGGTGGGAACTAAAATCAGGAGTCTATGACTTTTCATGTTCATAGCTGGTATTAGTCCCTAGCAATTACAATTGCAGTATTATCATCAAATTTGGAAAATCTAAGTCAGCCAGCAGCCAGCTCAGGAAAATAATGTACTTCAGCAATGTGTTGCAAATTGAATATCACTCAGTTGTTCAAAATTTACAACAACTTGTTCTTGAAAACCTTGAAAGCATTTGCTCTACATATTAAAAAACCCTCCTAGCTTTGGAACAGTCAAAATGAGAAACAACTGATCCAACTGAAACTAGCTGCTTCAGTTGTTTGTAACTCTCCATAGCTGCATTTGAGTAGTTAGGGGTAACCTCTTACATGTAGAAATCTTATCTTTTAATCAAACACTAAAGAAGTCTGTGCTGGGGATGTATATTTGCAAAGCTTAAGACAGAAGGCATAACCTGCTATGGAAATATACATTGCATAAGAAATACCAATCAGCTCCTGAGAGCTAAAGCAATGAATCGAACAGGTGTACTCAAATGAAGACCACCAAACCTCATAATTTTATCATCTAGATATGATCCCTGCTGCTGCTAAAATGTCAGTAAAGAAAATATTTTTTAGCTAGATTATATACTTATCTGTTTGTGGATTTACAGAGACCCTCACCAGCCTGATGAAAGTAGTTTTCATAGAATCTCAGAACAGCTGCAGTTGGAAGGGACCTTAAAGGTCATATCATTCCAGTCACCTGCTGCAGGAAGGGACACCTTTCACTAGACCAGGTCGCACAAAGCCCCATCCAGCCTGGCCTTGAACACCTCCACAGATGGGGCAGCAGCACCTTCTATGGGCAACATGCTCCAGTGTTCTGGTGGAATCACCTGGTATCTAGAAATACGGAAACAAAAGCAGAATCACTACAGACCACAGGATAAATGTATTTTATACCACAGATTTAGGGAGTAGCAATACACATCTCAGGCTACAGACCAGTCTCTTCATCCCACCCTCATTGGGGAAGGACATTTATTTTTTAGGTCAGCTGTTCTTTTTTATATAAAAATATAGGCATGCTGGTAATATAAGCATGTCTGAAGATATTCAGACATGTTCAGACTTGTGTCTGGGAGGCAGATATTACAGCCAGACTGCTAGTGAGGGGGTTGAGGGAAGATGGTAAACACAGCCCATCCCTTGACTCTTCCCACCTCGGCTAATACCTCAGAAGGATTATTCCGTAAACATTGGATCCTTTAAAAAAATTTGCAGGAAAGTTAGAGTATCACTGAGCAACTTTAAACTGCTGCTTGACAATTTGTCACTCAACTTCAGCAAAACTATAGGGGAAAAGCACAATGAATTAATGAATAGCAACAAATCCCCATGACAACATGTTACTTCATTAAAATTTTATCAGCATTCTTCCTAAGGAAAGCATGCCTTCTGTTCTATGCTGAGTTTCTTCTACAGTGTTTTACAGATAATTCACAGCATTCCGACTCTTCAAAATTAGTTCCTGTGGAGAGTGAGATACACACAGACTCTAGATTGTGTCACACAGCAGTCTCCGGGGTCCCATGATGAAGTTTTGCCTATATTTTTTGTGCTTATGTTATGCCTTAAACATTAATCAAGCATTTCCCAATTGCTTTCTTTGAGAATAGGTTAATTAGCTGCAAATGTATTTCTGTGTTAATTTTCAGCAAATGCATTAAACTGCATTTCATAAATATTTTCCTAGCAACAAAATAAAAGCTTTGAAAGGAAAATGTTTTCATTGCCTTCACTAGTGCTTTATCTTGTGTTTATTTCTTTTTCTTTTTTTCTGAGTGTGTGTGTGTGTAGATCCATAAAACATCCATTACTATTCAGTGTATTTCCCAGTTCTGGATGTAAGTACAAGAAAAAAGAAGAATAATAGCAATAGTTGCTAAATATTGTGAACTTACCAATATAATAATTGGATATGATACAAAGAAAATTCCTGTTCAGAAACACTGAAAGTATCTGTTTGGAAATTTAAATTGTTTTAAAGAGGAATAAAGCATAGAGCATGAGTAAAAAGACAAAATTACTGTTAAAAATAAATAATAACTTATGTGGCCACTAGTAAACTGGTTATATTAATAAACATTTCTCTGAGAGAATTACTCTCCATTTATTTACTGCTTGTATTTGGATTTTAGAGTACCTAACAAGAGAACACCTGTTCCTGAAAACTGTAAGCCAAATAGCTATGGTTTAGTAAGTTAGGCTTGATTCTCAGCAAGCTTAGCAATGA
The DNA here is from genome assembly GCA_013400935.1 of Turnix velox. Classification (NCBI taxonomy): domain Eukaryota; kingdom Metazoa; phylum Chordata; class Aves; order Charadriiformes; family Turnicidae; genus Turnix; species Turnix velox. The sequence continues at coordinate 197,108 of VZTY01004642.1, forward strand.
GAGATCCTCAAGTGATCAGGTGGAATAGATATATTTATCTTGAAACCAAACCCTTTTGTGGGAAAACCTTTCTGTGTAAAACTAATCTAGGTGGTCATGGCCAGTTCACCAAAGCCAAGATCTTAACATGTCCTTACCATATCATCACTTGATTACACAATGAATCTTATTATGTGAAAGTTAAGGGCCAATAGCACATTTTTTAAGGTTGCAGCACTGTGGTAAGGACCAAGCTGTATCAAAATGTCACATAAACTAACATGACATATCCAGATAGCATGAAAAATAGGTACCAGAGAACATAATGGTTAGTAGATATCTGCATCTCAATGGGGGACATAACTGTTCTTTGGGAAATGTTTTCACTCATTGTTTAACTTTCTATATATTTGAACAATTTTTTCCCATCCACCTACAATCCAGCTAAACCAATGTGTTTATGCAGTGATCATCATCTTACATAGAATATTTAACAAAAGAAATACAATGGAGTCCTGCTTCTGTCAATGGGAGGTTGACACTGATGTCAGTGAGCTCTAGGTCAGGTTCTGCAGAAGCCTGTTATACAATTCTGTTAGGATAAATATTTAAGGCAGTACTGAATCAGTAAATTAAGGAAACTGAGATATGTCTTATTTCAAATCTTGTTCAAAAGAGCTTAAATAGATTTGTTTCCTCGGCTACACTTTTATACAGTTTTTTATTACAATTTATGTGATGGCACGTTTTAAAGTAATAAATCCAGGCTCAGCATCTTACATGCCCATTTATAATTGTCCTAATCTTAACAAAGCAAAACAAAAAAAAAGCCCTACAACACTCCTGTGAACAGAGATCTCCTTGTCCTGAAATTCTGCTTCTCCCTGAAATTCTGTTTCTTTCTCAGCTTGTGTAGTTTCCTTTCCTCATCAAGAAAGAAGGCGCTTTAAACTCTTTAGGATAGCTGGTTAGCTGTATGCTCTTGTGGCACCATCATGAAGAAGTTCTAGAGGTCCAAACCCACTTGTTATTTCCTGGGCTTGTTAAAGGGGATTATCAAGTTTATTTTGTCACATTTGGATAAAGACTCAAGTGTCCTGTCATTACAATTTTCATCAATCAGTAGACTGTATGATGATCATCTGCAGATGCATCTCTCCACATTAGCTATCCAGCGACATGACCTTATGAAAACTTTCCTCAAACTCTCCCTATTTCTCCAGTATGTCCTTTTCAGTAATCCCAGTACAGATGCACTATTCCTTTACTTCATCATTTGCATCAGGGCTAAGAATATAAAAATAGTTACAGTTATTACATGGCAGTAGTTTTCAGAAATACAGATAATGCCAGGCTGCAGCCAGTAGGAAATTGGATGTGATATACTTGATGCACTCACTGCCATACAAGTATTTAATGATATTTCAGGGTTCAGCAAGCTGTGGCATGAGTGTCAAAGTTATGCTGTGAGAAGATTTCAAATACCATGCAGCAGGGTCAGAAGCTGGGTGTCATGGGGCTTTGGGAAATTCTTCAGTGGGAGGCAGGCACTATCAGGCTGCAAGTTACCTTGTTATCTTGCTCTCTTGCAGATGACAAAATACCGGACAAGGAACTGGAAGCTGCTCTTGTGTTGAAAGGCAGAATTTCCTGGTGTGTTTGTTTTGGCATAAATATGTTCAAATTTGGGGGAAAATTCTAGTCGAGGACAAGACCTCTGCCAGTCTGACAGATGACTAATTCAACAAATTCTTCTAGACACTTCAACTCAAGCCTCTGTTTGTGTGAAATGTCTAATGATATTTGGCCAGATGATGGAACTAAATCACAACTCTAAAATTAAAGCTATCATAACCCATAACTAAGCCCAAATAGATAGTGTATTTTTCTTGGAGAATGCAGAGGGAAGGCTATTTCCTTTTTTCTCTTTCTTTTTTTTTTAGACTTCTGAAGATATCAGTAACTTGTGAATTAAAATCAAGGGGAGGTGGCTTTGAGTAGAATTCAAATAAAGCTGTCGTGGGGAGCATGTGGTGCTATTTAAGTTCCTTCTGAACTCTGCCTGCCCGTTTCTGTCCTGTAGTCTTTTTGAGGCAACCTTTGTTCAAGGCAAGTCATGTCAATCAATCCTGGCAGGTGGTCTTTTTAGTTCCAGGTGTTGACAACAGGTATTTACTTTGGTCTCCTATATCCTACATCGCAAAGGGAGATGGTGAAGTTGGCATTTGTTGGCAGAAAGATGATAGATGACATTTGCTAGCTCAACATTCCTCATGCAATGATCCCTGAGAGTTGTTATCCCAGTTTATGTGCCTCTCAGTAAGGAGCAGCAGCAGATTCTGGACTTGAAAATTGATTGTCCTATGCAGAGGGGTCTCTCTAGCAGCATGAAGACTTCAAAGGAACACTCTGCTCTCTGGTTCTTTATAATTTGTTGTAATTCAGGTTTTGTTTTCATTCAGGTTCTTTTAATTTACCCATGAGTTTTAATGAGTTGCACTCTATTTTAATCTTGGCCATTTAAAAAAAAATCTGATGGCAAATTAGAAACAGATGCATTCTCCCAGATATTTTCTAAAAATCTACAAGATGCTTAAAAAGAATCTGCTTCCTAGTGTCTAGGAAAGGGCCATTGGGGTTTGATATGTATTTCTCTACTTTTATTAAACTACATTCGTTATCTGAGAGAATGACATTATCTGAGTGCTTGTTCTTTTTATTTTTCTGTTTGCTTTCTGTATACCATGTCAAATTTGCCACATCTTTACAGGCAAAGCAATGAATTAAAATTTTAGCAATAGCAACAATGCTTAGAACATGTCTTTTCTTATAAGTGCTGATTTGGAGGCATATTGCATTCACTTAGCTTACATTTATTTGTTTATTTATAAATGTAGAATGTGGCTTTTTGCTGTTCCTGTTTTTAGTATTTTTGCTGTTATTGAGGAAGCATCATCAGGTTACATAAGCAATATCAACACTGCTCTCCGCTTTATTAATTCCAAAGTAGTTCTGTTAAATAAATGATACAACTAATTTGGTAAACCATTGAAAGTAAACCCAAAATACCCTAAGAACTAGATTATTCACATCCTGCCTTTTGGGAGAAGCCTACTCAAGGGAAAAGGGCAACAAAGAAAGGAAACAGCAGTGTGCACTTGCAGCCAAGAAGGCCAACCAAATCCTGGGTTGCATCAAGAGGAGTGTAACCAGCAGGTCAAGAGAGGTGATTTTACCCCTCTACTCAGCACTGGCGAGACCCCACCTGGAGTATTGCGTCCAGTTCTGGAGCCCTCAACACAGGAAGGATATTGAGCTATTGGAGAGGGTCCAGAGAAGGGCCACGAAGATGATCAAAGGGTTGGAGCAACTGCCCTATGAAGACAGGCTGAAGGAGTTGGGGTTGTTCAGCCTAGAGAAGAGAAGGCTCAGAGGGGACCTCATAGTAACTTATCAGTACCTGAGGGGGTCCTACAGAAAGGCAGGGGAAGGAATTTTTAACATAATATCAGATGGGAGGACTAGGAACAATGGATATAAATTAGAGGGGGATAGATTTAGACTAGACATAAAGAAGAAATTCTTTACAGTGAGGGTGGTGAAGCACTGGAACAGGTTGCCCAGGGAGGTTGTGGATGCCCCATCTCTGGAGGTGTTCAAGACTGGGCTGGACAAGGCACTGGGCAGCCTGGTCTAGTGGGAGGTGTCCCTGCCTATGGCAGGGGGGTTGGAACTCGATGATCTTTCAGGTCCCTTCCAACCCAAACTATTCTATGATTCTATGATTCTATGAAAGCACTTCTAGTTAGTGAAACTAGACAATTAGAGGAAAATTAATAAAAAGGACTGCAGTTCTCAGTGATCACATTCATGCAGGACCTAATAAAAAGAAGAGAAAAAAAAAAGGTTTAATCAACATATCATCTGAATTCTAGAAGTTCCATTCTGTGTTCAGACCGAAAATTGCTTTGTTCACCTGGAGGAAAAAAACATTTCATCCTTGAAGAAGCCTCACTGGCATCTGAATTTGTAAGGAAAAATTGCAAGCCAGGTTAACATCTTCCTACATTCACCATGTTCAGTGGCATTGCTATTTACTGGACCTTACCATCTTGCCTTTGATTTCTGCCTTTTCAAGCATCTCCACATTATTGCCTCACAAGCTTTATCTTTTGGTCTTTTGGTCATAATTTATCAAGAAATTTGCAATCTGTGCACTAATGTAAATAGCCTATCTTTAGCACTTTATCTGTTCCTATGTTGACTATCTAGAGAGGGGAGAAACTCATTGAAATGGCAGCAAATACTCTGAAAAGCTTCCTCTAAAACAGAAAACTGTTTTGACTTTTTGCATTTCATTCTCAAAGAGAGGTCTTTTATCGACGCCAGCCCAGCACCTTAGAGAAAATGTGATATCTTGAAAAAGACTTTTAAACCCTGAGGTTGACTGTGAGTTTTGGGTTTTTTTCTTTTTCCTAGGCTTTGTAAACACTTTTCTCTGTAAAATAATGCACATAATTGTGGGATCCTCTGTCTTTTTTTGTAAGCAATATTGTTCAAATATTACAAATCTCAAAAAAAAGCTTTCTTTTTGTCTCCTGTTTTCAGATGGAAGTTACCTAGTTAGGGAATAAATGCAGAACACAAAGATGTCATTTTCTTTCTTAAACAAGGTCAGTATCCTGACAATAAGGGCACTTTAAAAGCTTGTCATTGTGCATGCATTCATGGGGGAAAAAGAACTGATCAATGTCCTTTCAGGTTTTCAGATTTCTTTTCAGGACTTTTCCTTGGGTCCTTTTCTTTTTATTTCCCTCCTTTCCCCCCCTTCCCCATTAAAAGAGAAAGAAATATTTTATTTTGTAAAGAGGAAAAATAACATCAGTTAAACTGCCACATTTTAGCAAGGAAAATCAATTTGATCAGGCTCAGGTTTTTTTTTTTTTTTTTTTTACCTGCAATAGCAACAAAATATCTCAGCAATATTTTAAGAAATAAATATCTACCTACTTGCCTTGCAGGCCCAGTCCTGCAAACTATGCGGCAGGGCTGCAGTTAAAGTTAGTACTAATTAGAGAAGCCATATCATGATCTCTGCCAGGCTCTGGTTTGAAGCTTCTCTTGGTGGAAAGTAAGTTGTGGCTTTGCCAATAATGGCATCATAAAATGGCATCCATCTCTCTCAGCTTGGTCTGTACTGTGAATGCTTCCATGTTAGTCAGGTATCCTCACATCCAATAGGAACCAGTGGAAAGAAATTATTATGATGCCACATTTTATTTTCTATTCTTTCTGCCTCCCTTTTAGTCATGACCACATAGAGCTTTCTATTATTGCTATACATGTCATATTTATTATAGCAAGAGAGGGCACAAATAGCCACATTGAGGCTGTTATTCCTATGTCACAAGAAGAGATACTTACGTAAAAATTATTTCATGGTTTGTTTTGTAGAAATACTGACAATTCCTTCAAGAACCTCCCATGATTAGAAGTGTGTATACTACAAATAGTAAGATACATTGAGTTGACTTAAAAAGTAGAGCTTGGGATAATAGGATGACTTACTCAAAGGCAATGATAATACTGTAATTGTTAATGTGTTTTATCTTTTCCTAGATTTATTGATATACACATGTCATATAAGCAAATCACTTTGTGCAGGACTGTGAAATACTTTATACAGTTAAGTGGGATCTTTTTGGAAGTGTCACAGTTAGAAGGAAAAGTGTCAGTTGCTTCCCAATGAACTTTTGTTTGTAATTCTGCTTGAAAATATCCTGCTTCAGTAAAGCAATAGTGACAAGCTGAATCTGTCAGGGCTGGGCCTTATTTCTGAAAATACCTTTTGTCACATTTGGATCTAGGCTAGTTCAGCAAAATTCTGAAGGGCTGAAGTTCTCCATGGAGTTGGGTCTAACTGCTCCTGGGCTTCAAGTAAGGTACATTCCTTAGAGCTTTGCTAAATCAATGTCAAAATCAGTTTTAAAAAGCTTAAGTGAGCTTAGCCCTGCTGACCCACTGACAGATCCAGGTGTAATACATGATCCCAGTGCAGCAGCACAAGGGGCAATTCAAGGATGGAGCTGTACTTCTCCAGCTCCCATCTCTTTAAGGTAGACATAACGTTACTTTAACATAATTTTGATGCTGATTTCATTACAGTGTTTAAAGGAAGATCAATGTAAATGTATGATATCAGCTACCTCATATAAAAGTCTTTTATATAAGCAGGTGGTTTTGGACCTTGCCTCCAGCTATACCTTTTGATCATTTAGAAGGCTACTGATGTACCCCAGGCAACTTACGTAAAACAGTTGTTTGTACTCATTTAACGCTATACCTTTAAACACCCCTTTAATCTATTTGCAGTTGTAAAAGGCTCACAGTATGGAAATGTTTTAAAGGAGTAGGTTTAACTTCTACAATTAGACAGGATTTTTTTTTTCTGGATGAATAATCTCAACTCCTTTTTTCAACTTGTGCAATCACGTACACATCCAAACACACACACTTCTCTGTTCTGAGAAAAAATTCTAAGCAGAAACTCCTCTATCAAAGGTGGAGGCAGGAACTGGGTAAGGGCTGCAGGAATTTGTATGTCTTTTCCAGTATGTGCATTTCAGTGCTTCAGACAATTCAGAAAACCTGTTAATCTTCACTAAAAATGAATTTTTTTGCACTTATAATTAAAAACAAAGACAATTTGTATTTATTTGTTATTACTGTGAATCAGGTCCATCTGTCAAACAAGGCAAAACTGTTAATAATGTGTCCAAAGATGGAAGTATCAGCCTCCGATTCCTTACCATGATTGGCCTTACTAAACATATGTTGGCAGTAAGTTTGGCTCAAGGTCTACAAAACATTGGAGGAAGAGTGTATAGTGATTTAATTACTTATTAATTTATGTATTTGAACCAATTTTTTTCACTTCTTCTCCATGTTTTTGTTTCCAGAATCAAGTCAGCAAACTGTGAAGTCCAGGTACACTTCATGCAGCTTAATAATGTAATTTTCATTTATGCTCATGTGCTTTGTGCTGTGATCAGCAATAAACATGCATAGCAAATCCATTTTATTAATACATTTGATTGCTTCCAGAAGGTTCTGGTGTTTTATTCTGTCAAACCAGCCATAGAAAGACAATTAGATATCAGTTAACTCATTTACTGTTGTTATTGTTTTTTGATAGCAACAATAAAAGGATTCCTTCTCCATAATGATATTCTGGGGAACCAGGTGTTCTGCATGTTCGAACAAATTTACTACCTTTTATAAATAAAAGCTTTGCATAACATAGCAGTAGCAGAAGGTTGAGGAATGTAACATAATAGTTACATGGGATGTAACAAAATAGATGTTCATGTATATTTATTTTTCCTCTTTGTATGCAAAAGGTATAGCATGTATCTACCTATGTACACAGATAAATTTATATGAAGACACACGCATACCCACATGCATGCGCATTCTTTTCTTATGGTACAAAGTGGTGGCAGCCTTCTTGTAATCCATTAACAGACCCATTTCTCTAGTTTAGGATGTGTATCTTCGGATGATAAAGCTGAACTCAGCCACCTATGCCTAAGCTAGTCATAAAGCTCCCTATCCTAAATAGTCAATTTCTTCTACAATCAGATTTCTGTGTGAGAGATGATAAGAACCCAAAGGTTAAGACTGGATATTGGTAAAAATTACTACACTGAAAGAGCTGTTAAGCATTGGGATGGGCTGCCATTGGTTGAGGCACAATCCCTGGAGGTATTAAGAGATGGGCAGACATCGAGCTTAGAGATATGGTTTAGGGATGATTCTTTTCATAGCTAGTTTGGTGGATGGGCTCAATGATCTGAAAAGTTCTTTCCAATCTGGGCCATTCTATGAAGATGGTCATTTGTATCTCTATTAACTGTGAAGAGATTCTGGCATAATTTTATCTGCATATGTTTGTTCTGTAGACATTTAACATGGTGCAAGATGAATCTAATTCCATCTGCTCCTATCACTATAATTCATGACAGAAAAGTTTTTCTGAATTACTCCTTTGAAACATTCACAGAATTGCAGAATACCAGGGATTGGAAGGGACCTCAAGAGATCAACTACTCCAATCGTCCTGCCAGAGCAGGAACACTTAGATCAGGTTGCACAGGAATGCATCCAGACAGGTTTTGAATGTCTCCAGAGAAGGAGACTCCACAATCTCCTTGGGAAAACTGACCCAGTGTTCCATCACCCTCACTGTGAAAAAAATTTATCTTATATTTCTGTCGAACCTCCTGTGTTCCAGCTTGCACCCATTGCCACTTATCATTGGAAGTCACTGAAAAGACCCTGGCTCCATCCTTCTGACACTCACCCTTTACATATTTACAGACATCAATGATGTCACCACTCAGTCTCCTCCAAGCTAAAGAGACCCAGCTCTCTCAGCATTCCACATAAGGGAGATAATCCCTTCATAATTTTTGTGGCTCTGAGTTGGACTCTCCCAAGCAGCTCCCTGTCCTTCTTGAACTGAGGGCCCCAGAAATGGACACAATACTCTGGATGTATTATCAGAAAATAATTTTGATAAGAACAATAACCTCCATCATGAGATCTGAGAGTAATTTCTGTTCCTAATTCTGTTTGAAGTATTTTTGATAACTAAAAACTTTTTATTTCCCTAAGTTTCTAAGAGACCCCTTCTACTCAATGAACCTTCTTTGCCTAGAAAAGCAGTGAGATACTGTGCATTATGGCATGTTTCATGACCTACTGTCAAGTCTTCATCAGAATCAGAGACTATCAGAAAAATAAATTGATCTAAAAGATGTTGATCATTGTAAAAAGATGCCACAAATCAAATCAACTGAGAACTAGAAACGAAATTGAAGCAATATAAAAAGATGCATGTGAAGTAAAAAAAATTAAAATTGGAGTAAGATGTGAAGGTGAGAATGACAAAAAGGGAAAAATTCTAACAAATCATTTACCCCAATCACCATTCAAAATCATCGAGTCCTTCTTGCTCATAGGTATGTCCTTCCTGATTAATCTGCTTTCTATAGCATCCTCATTATTTGGCAAAACCAAATCTGCCACGAGTTTACTCACTGAATTTGTCAGAGAAATACGTCAGCTCTAAAAGGAGGAACTGAATCTATTTGGTGATCTTTTTTTGTATTAGTTTCCATGTGGAAGCTAGAGCCTCTTCATAATGATTTAGTTTATAGTAGCATTTTAATCTTGGAAATGTATAGATTGCATAACTTATAACTACTTTATGACTATGCTGCAATTTAAAATACATATACTTATTTCTGTCTGGAAGTGTATGAAGTGTATATTTATATATTTATATGAAACACTGTGGGGTGGAGCACCTCCATTGTGAAGACAGACTGAGGAAGCTGGGATTCTTCAGCGTCAGAGAAGGCTTTGGAGATACCTTATCGTGTTCTTTGGTACATAAAGGGAGTTATAGGAAAGATGGTGACATATTTTAGCACAGCTATCACAATAGAGCAAGGAGAAATGGTTTTAAACTAAAAGAGGGTAGATTTATATTAGACATAAGGAACAAATTTTTTGTTTTAAGGTGATGAAACCCTGGCCCATGTTGCACAGAGAGATGTTAGTTGGCTGGAACCATTCAAGGTCAGACTGGACAGAGCTCTGAACATCTTGATCTACTAAAGACATCTCTGCTCATTGCAAAGCATCTAAAAGTCCCTTTCAACTATGACTCTATGTTTCTGTTCTATGAGAGCTCTCTTCATGCCTCTACCCAGCTTTTATTCCATATGGAAAGCAAACAATATTTTCACTTTCTGATATTGCGACAATCATGTATGAGAACTATCTTCTGCTTAGTACCAAGGCTATTGAACTACATAGCTTAGTGTTTAAAAGCACAACCTGTGTCATCAAGAAGATACAAACATTTACAGCTTGATGAAAACAATAGATCTCATTTGTGGATCATCTATACTAGAAAAAAAAAAATCCTTAATGATCTTCATCAGAATGAATAGAATCCCAAATATTTTTTGCTTCTGAATGTCTGAATACCCTGCAAACTAATGTGAGGAAGTCACTTGAGGAAGTGACTCGCTCATATTTTATAAAACCATATGGTTTTATAAAATCGGCTGCCTTGTTCCACTGGTCTTTCAGATGAAGCAAAAGCAAGGAAGCCTAAGTATTTTATGATTTGTCCCAACATTTCTATCTGTCTCTGAAGCAGGACTTTGGGCCTCTTTTGCCCTCAATTTCCAGTCCAGAGAATGGGAATACTAATATGAGGCTCCTGGAGTCTACTGCTAAAGCTATCTGTAAATACACAATGAGTTCAGATCCTTAAATCCAGCTTAATGCAAGGTTAAATATTACAGTCATAAGTATAACCAGTTAACAATAATATATTTAAGTATATGTGCCTGAGGAACATAGACCACTGGGCATTTTTGTTTGTATTCCTGCTGAGAGATATGTAAAGAAAAGAAATCTCTAGGGTTGGCAAATGCAGTGAATATAGAACACATGCAAATTTACAAGCCAGTAATCAGATGCCACCTTCTGGTTTCTGAAGAGAAAGAGAAAATCAATAGTCCTATATATATAAACCATTCAGACTGTGTAACACCTGAGTGCATTATCCTTACATTCAAAGTGGGGTCTGGGCTTTGCTGTTTTCTTTTTACGATCACTTAGCCACAGAAAGCCACCACACTGGCAACTGGAAAGAAAGAAAGTCTCTAAAAGAGAGAGTGAAAAAAAAAAAAAAAAGAAGGAGAAGGAATAGTGAAGAAGGGGTATTTTTTTTCTGGTAAAGGAGCTAAAGTCTTCTGCAGCCCATAAAGGATCCCACAACACATCAAGTCCCACCGAGGCTCAGACTTTATTCAGAGCACTCCTTGCTCCCACTCCCAGCTGGGAGTCTAAACCAACATTAGAAAAGAATGCATATACTAGAAAATTATAACCTCTCAAAATCAAGTGCAGTCTTAAAAGTAGCTCCACAACAATAAAAACCCAGAGTTTTTCTAATGCCTCCACTATAAGGCTCAATTTCTATCAGAGAAATTAGAAACACTTTGAACAAACATCTGCTTGTGCTGTGGTGTTTTAAAATTTGAGAATGATCATTAACTTTAAACATACTCTTTATAAAAGCAGATGAAGCTCCTATTTAAGAGCATACTGAGATTAAGAAAAAATTAATTTAGAGGAATCATTTGTCATTATATAATTTTATGAGTCATTAGATTATAAAATATTACACAGAATCAAGTTAATGTCATAAATTTGAGGTAACAAATCTTACTTCATCAGAAACAGAATAGGGAATTGTTAAATATTTTTAAAGTAAAGTTGTTTAAATTATGAGTCATATAGTATAACTGAATCTAAAGATTTTCCAAAATACTCACAGTGCCAGTGACTCTGATAGAGAAAATAAGACTAAACAATTTTGGGTTTACTATTCAAATTGACTAAAGCTAAACAAGAATGTAAATATTTGGTCAGGCTTTAAATCAATGTCAGAATGTAAAATGCTGTGTAGAATTATTTAATAACTTGCCAAAAGAATGCATTATCTCTTTCTGTGGTTTGACAAGCTTTTGGTTAATTACCTCTTCTTACGGCTTGCAATAAATATATTTTTAACTTTAATTCTGCAGTTTGTTCATTTGGCGTTGTTCCAAGTGCAGTTTTCAGTGTTGATTTAAACGGCCGGAAGCAGAAAGAGGAGAGGGGGATATTTTACTAACCAGAATAATTGTGTGTTTTCATCTAAATCCCAATACCCGCACAAACACACTGGATGCAAATCAAGAGAAAAATGTCAGCCACTACCCAGTAAGAAAGCCAGACTTCTTTCACCTTTTTCCAACATAATGAAAAAACTGAATATATGTATGTTCAGTCATATATTTAATTAAAATAATGAATAATATTTTAGTCTATACCCTGACTAAACAGAAAGTACCAAGTACCTGAAATTCTATGTTGTAATAGCTAAGCCTAACAAAAAAATTCAGCGTTCTTTTCTTTGGCAAATAACAGTAACTGGGGAAGTACACTCAAAACAACAATTGGAATCAGAGAGTTGTACTTGCATTCTTAAATTACAGGGTAAATTAGAATTTTTAAAGCATAGTGTTAGAATTTCAAACCACTACAGTTCTGATCTATTAAATGGCATGGTCCATTCTCATCTGAGGTCCACAGAGTGGTCCAAATTCTAAGATCAGAAAAGTACTGTGTTTTTCCTCTAAGACAAAAATTTCTGTGGATATGAAGTAGTGTCCGTGATTAAAATCCTAGAAAAAAATTGTAACCATTTGCTCATGAATTGAGTAGCAATCTATGGCCTGTTTGTTTGTTTTTTAAATTTCTCTTTCAGATTAAGAGTATTTTGTCCTGGGTCAACAACCTCATGCCATTGGTCAGGGTACCCAGCCTAACTGCTACTTAGGTGCAGTTTGTGTACAGGTTTTCTCAAACAGAGTTTTCAGCAAAATACTATTTTATTTTAACTGAAATGAAGGAATACCTAGGTCAAATCTCAGAATTCCTGATTCAAACTAGCCTAGGGAAAATTACTTAAAAGAGCTTATTTAGTATTACTGGACAGATATATACAACATATACAAAGAGAAGTGGAAGTTGAGGAAAGCCATTATATTAAACCTGGTTGTGGTTTATACTTCGTTTATCATCCATGAGATCCCCATGGTAGTCTCCCTGTTTTGAACACTTACTTGAAAAACCAGAGGAGCTGATATTGCTCATTTATTCATAATTACTTGTCAGATAGAGGAGCCCATCGTTCTCTTTGGGCAGGAGGTTTAAATGGATGGTTTAATCACTAAGCTGTTAAACAAATTATGATCATCCAGAAGATCAGGTTTAGAAAAAAGCTAGTAAACTTATCGCTGTCAGGAGATGAGCACATGGAAATCACTCATATTGATGGAGCAACATACTTTTTCAGTCAACATAGCACCATGAATATGAGCTTTTAAGATAAATTTTGATCAGTTTATCTTCTCACACATTGTGACAGAGTGCAGTTGCCCCAAAACACTTCGCTTGATGACTGGGGTGGTCAGTTCTGAGAGCATGTTTCTAAGTCATGACATTACATTTCTTCCCACAATGTTTTCTGTCTCATTCTTTGTGCTTCCTGGCTTTTGCACACTGCATGTTTGCATAATTTTTCTTGTCCTGCAATGTGCAGGTGTACTCTCTTCACAACTGACTTGTGTTATATGAATATTTCAAATAATTCCTTCTGAGCTTACGTGCAACAGGAATTAATGCCTCCTGCTCACCTCAGAAGCCTTTCTGAAGTTCAGAATTATTGTTTATGCTAAATAAAAAATTTACTTTAATCTAACAGTTTTATATATATTACTTGTCAGTTTTCTTGTAGTGATAATGACCTTCTATGCATCCCACCAGTTTGAGATATTTTTGTATGTATTACATTTCATTCCTGGAATGTATTCCTTGAATAAGAAAATCCCTGAAGGTTGTTTGACCTGAAGCAGTGATGTCTCCATGTGAAAAAATATATAAATAAAATTAAAAAAGAGAGCTGCAGCATCAATCATTCGTTTCACTTAAAAAATCCAGATACTTAGCCCACATCCTGACATCCTTCTCGCTACTTTCATGCCATGTTTGCAGGCAATATATTCAAATAAATATGTCTACAAAACATGTTTGAACACCATATTCAAGTAAATTTGACTAATCTGTAAATCTGGCCCATTAGCTGTGAAATACTTTTCAATAACAGGTTATTTGTAATACAATAATTGCTCTAGCTTTAAATTAATAGCTTCTTGAAATACTTTATAAAACAGTCCAGTCACCAGCTGTTGCTGTCTGTATCAGTATCAAGGCATGATGAAGGAATGAAATAAAAAGTCCTCACCTGCAAATATTTCATCAAAGAATTTAATAGAAGTAACTCTGAAAACATATGCATCAGTAAAGAGAACAATCCCCTGTGGAAGATTATGTTAAACCCTATGGAGGAAAGAAAATTCATTGTTCAATGTGAAACATGTAAGCATTTCTGAAAAAAAAAGTGTGTTTTTTTTCTCTCTTCAATGAATTTTCTATAAGGAGCTGATAAATCAAAGATGAGTGATGAAAAAAGTGCAAATTTTGCAGCCAGATCATGATACTTCCTATAGCCCTTGACCTCACACTTAGAACTAGGAGGATGTGAAAACATACTCCACTCTAATGATACTAATTTCTTAATGCCAGAAACAACAGGGTTTACCTGATTTTAAATTTATTTCCAGCAGTGGACATGCCTAATGTGTTGCCCTTACTAAGAAAGAAACTTCCAGCAGAAGTCTGACAGCAACCATTATGCAGAGTGGGTCTGTATATTAAACAGTAGGCTTAGAAAGATAAAAGGGGAAAAAATAGGGAAAAAAAAAGAAAGAAAAAGCATCAATCCCATCTTTTCCAGTGCTCTGATAAAGTCCCTGAAAAAATATACTTTCAAGAAGCCAGCCAGCTTTCATCTGAACAGGTCAAGAGGGGACAGAAACATTTACAGCACACACAAAGAGGGTATAATGTTCAGTTTGGGTGAACTTACCTGGTGGATTCTGATTGCATCCTCATTTGACTCATTTAAACTGTTACTAAATGTTCTTTAACACCCAGTGAACTAAACACATTGAGGAGAACTTAGTTTGAAAGCTATTATCGTATTCATTTCTTTTACACTTCTGAGAACATTGCTTATGGCACCTTACGAATTCCTGTGAATTCCCTTTTTAGTACCTTAGATAGAGGGTGTGAAAGAGAATATGATCAAAATTAAAGCTGAAACATCTCCATAGGCAAAAAACTGCCTGGAAAATCAGGCCTTAAGGAGAATTCACTGTTCGGCTTTGGCTTTACATTCACAGCTGAGTATATCCTAAGTGTTTTATATGGAAAGTAACACAGCTTACCAGTGAATTAGGAAATCCTGCTGTTCTACCACTTTACACAAAGTACTAGAACAACAGAGAGATGATATGCTAAGTGTAGACAGGAGAGTATCTTTTCCTCAAAGAGCCTGCTCACCCATCAGCAGCAGTTTCCAAGACTTGTGTGTGAAGCCTTAATGATCATGAGCTAGTGAACTGGTAGAATTTTATAAATAACCTAAATTATACCAACTCAGGTAAATTTTTTACTGGTACAAGGTGAAGTCAAGTAGTGGTAATGGTATTGCTGTTGATAGGAAAGACATAAATAAATGGTTAATACTTGGAGCCAGAGATGTCTGGAATTTAAACATTTTGGAGCTTGCTCATATATGATTCCTGTGGTATAGCTCTTTGGCAAACTTTGATACATGAATGTTGTTGTAAAAGAGAACATTGTTTTCCCCATCCTTTGCAACCAAAGGATGAAGGTTAAAATTTGCAGTTTCTGAAAGGTTTTGTGTAAATAAAGCTGTGCTTAGGTTGCTAACAAAATTAACTGTCATAGAATATTTTGCAAAGTTCACGTTCCCAGTGATGTCCTGAGAACAAGTCCTCCTCTTTAATAAATCCTTTTTAACAGCCAGTAGGAGGTGGCAATGTGCAAAATGGAACCTATTTCAATCAATCCTTCTATACCCAGATGTGATTTGGAGCTTACCAGCTGTAATTTCCTTTCAATGTGCTCTGAGGTCTATTGATATTATGAAATCTTCTCTGATGAGTGAAAACTCCAACCAAGAGAATATCACGGTGTCATCTGACACAAGGTGATTCTGAGGACAATTAGTTATATGAAAAGTTCTCAGACTTCAAAAGACCTACATAGAAATATAACCAAACTTATATAATCTAACTTTCATCATGTACAATGCAAATAGCTACTATCTAATGCACTAAAGTCTCTGTAGAAAAAAAGGAGAAAGAGAAAAGCAGGGAAGAAAAGGGACTTTGAAGAATTAGTGCAGTTCATTCCAAAATTTTTCTGGGAGATCAAGTGAATTACTCTATAAAAGAGTCCATTCTTTAGTGTTAGCTTTGATGGGTACTGTCGGAGACCCGCTTTGTAGACATTTTATAGTGGGATTATGTATAATGTCTTTATCAGATGTGACCTGATAGATATAAGCACCTACCATTACTACTGAACTTGCAGACACAGAAACCCTGGCAAATTGGAAATTAATGGCAGCAGGAAGGAGAAGCATCATGTGGTTTTACTGTCTTTGCAATACCCAGTTGGCTTGAACTTGATATCTCCAGGAAATTCCATGATAAATTGCATCATATGAGCAGACTGTAAGAGCGGGCTTGCATAAAATCTTATGTGCAGTAAGAAGGAGAATGTCTTGGTGCCCTGAAAATGAGCATTATTTTCAAATAATTCATCACAAGGTATTCATCATACACCCTTGGTGTGCATGTATGTGGATGTGTGTTTCTCCCCCAGTCCTGTTGATAGCACTGTATTTTAAAGCCAGATGAAAGTAAGAGCAGGCAAACTGTTTTTTCCCTTGCTTTGATGTCACTAATGTTCTGCCAACTGGCTTATTAAACCATACACTCTTAGTACTCTAAGCAAAAGCTTGAGTGCTGTACAAGGTGTCTAAAAATATACTGTGATCCTTAAAAGTATGATCATACTTATTGGACAAGACACTAAATAAAAGATGATGCTCAAGACCGCTTGTATATTTTATTCACCTCCACATATAAGTTTAATCAGGGCAGCAGAATCTTCCATTCAGTCATATTCAGTTAGGGAAATCCTGTGGAGTCTGGAGGTGAATAGATTTTACACTATGTATTTAAAAAACAGTTTAAACAACACTTTCCAGCTCATTTCCAATGTGGAGCAAACTGGAATGAAAATGGCATTGAGAGAAGAAATTGCTTGCAGCATCATTTTGTCGCAATGGAATGCAACAATCCCACAAAGGAACAAGGGGGATGGGTGATAACCACTGAATTCACAACCCTTGCACATAGTGCAAAGAAGGTAAAAATCTGCCTCGTATTTCATGTCCAAACTGACCTGCTGCTGTGCTGATGATGGCTGCTTTCTTGCTCTGCAAAGAAAGTTCTTTCTCTTTCTTCCCTTTACCTGTGACTTTCTAAAATTGCTCATTTCTTGCTGAACTCCTGAACTTGTTCCATGAATCTCAACTGAACTGAGAGGCATTGACTAAAAGCTATCACCAGGTGACCAGACATTTAGCTGGTGCAATCTGCCATCCCCTAAATGGTGGGATACACAAAGATTTGACTCCAGACAATATTTTGAAAAAGTAATTACCTGGAGCTCCAAGAAACATTTCCAAACCAAGTCTTTCCTGGGATCCAAACAGTAAGAATACAGTTTTATTCCCAAACTCTGACTTAAAGTCTCTTTTAAAATAGTCAGTTCAATTTTAAGATGGTTTTGTATTGTGTCTAACTTCTGGTTCTGTTGTCATTAACAACGACACTTTTCAGCCTTCAGTGGGACCACAATGCTATATCTGTTTTCTTTTTCAACTAAACAGAAAATGTTTCCTTAGTATTTGCTCTATCATCTCAGATTTTTTTTCCCTTTTTGCTGCTGAGTAGCTTTCCCAATAAAACTGGGTCACAGGAGTAACAAGAGGCAGCTTCAGAAGACGAGTAGCTCTTGCTCTTTCCCTGCTTTCTGTTTGGTTCTTTAAGCCTCCATAGAGCTTTTAATCCCAGATATCTGGATGGGATTCAACAGGCTTAGCAACAAAACATAAAAGCTTACCAAAAGCACCCCAGAAAGGACTGAATTCTGTCTAGCTGGTCATTTATTCATCTTGCTTTCATATCTATCATTTTTAATTACTTTTTCTCAGTTTCAGAAGCCACATACTGTTGCTTTGCATTTGAAAAAAAATCATCTGACTTGACAAACCCACGCAGTCATGCTGAATAGGGAATCTGCATTTCAGCTTCCAAAGGCAGCCTGCAGGTCAGCACATGAAAAACTCAGAGGTCAAAATGTTGTCAGTAATGAGATCTCAGTCATTTCAGAAGTTCACATAGCTCTTTTGTACAATGCAGGAGAATCCCTCTGTTTCCTCTGGTGCTGTCTCATGCTAATTTGGAAGCTGTGAACCAGCATGAAACATTTCAAATAAAACATCAATCCATCTTGGATCCTAATTTATGGTTTTTGCAGAGTACTGGGGTTGAAGCTGTTGAATTCTTAAGAATGAGAAAAAGATGTGTATGTAGTGAGGCAGCACTGCAGTGAAAGAGTGGGATAATTGCAAATATTCCAAATACATCTCTTATGTTAAGTGAAAGGTATATTATTATTTCCCACTGCATATATTTCATAAACAATCCCATTATAAAAGGTGTAATAAACGAATTTGTTTAACCAATGACATTTTCCTCCCCTTTTTCATAGAATAGTGGAGTCATAAAATCGCTTAGATTGGAAGGAAACTTTTGGATCATCAACCATATCACTAAACCATATCTCAAAGCACTGTTTAGAGTATACCCTGTGTTGGTATGAAAAAATTAAAAGCCATGACACTCAGTCACCCTATTCTGGAAGTCTTTTAAGTTAATATGGATGATCCTGACTACCCCGTTAGGATTTTGAAATAGATACTGCTGTGTGAGGATGGGAACTTAATTTGTTTATAAGTGTAAACAGTGAAAGCTTCATATCATGTCACCCAGAAGTTCCCTAGTAAGTCCCAAAGCAAAACATTATGCCAATAGTCCAATAGAGCACTATATCAAGGTCACATAAAATGGCAAGTCCTGATTATCTGGAACTCTTTCATATTTCTATGACAAAAGAGTTTATCTGAGATTCTAAACCACACATTGCAACTTAATTTTCCCACTTACACTCCAAAGCTCTGGTCAGATCAAGGACACCTGACAGAAAAAGGATCTTGGTAAACTTTCATACCCTTCTTAAGAAAATGTGGACATCAATGAAGTAATGGAACTTGAACACATAACATTTACCAGAGACAATGGGGTTTACAGTTTGCAAGATGCCAAGTAGTAGGTTAAAAAACTACTACCAAGCAAAGGTTAACAAAAGTGAGAGAAAACAGGGGGACTGATTGCCACCTTTTCTACATCTGAGAAGTTTTCTTGTAAGTCACATAATGAGAAGCTGGCCTCTATTCTAAAGTATAAGAAACATTCTTGTCTCAGAACTTTTCTGAATGTTTTTAGAATATATGTTCTGACAATAGATATTTACCTCTCTCATATGATCACAAAACCTCTTTATGCAGCATATATGTTTGTATCCTGCTGGAAATGCAGAAGAACTGGACTTGCAATCCCTCACAAACAATCCCAAGAAAGCAGAAATGTTATTTTCCCTTCTTTGCACTCCCTTACACAAACCCAGTGGACTATATGCAATGTAGATTGAGGATTAAGTTGTAATTACAATCAATATCTTTGCCATGCCTGCTTTGCCAAATAATATATATTTCAGTCAGTGCACTTCGGGGATTTATCTCTGCAAGGCCTGTTTCTGCCCAAATCAGTGTGTCTTTCCCTTTGATATTCCCACAGTGTTCACATATACCCTCAAACATACACAGCCCTGGGTAATATGTCTCCAATGTGATGAAATCAATGGGAACACAGCCTTTTTTGCCTGACAGTATTGTCAGGGTGTATTATCTGGTTTAGGCTGTGGCTTCAGTTCATAGCAGTCGTCAGTTAAATTTCCCTTTCTGAAGCTGAGCAAAGTGTGGTAATGTCACAGCCACAGGCGACTGCTGCTCACAGGATGGTTTACCGGTGGAGCTTAGCCTCCTGGCTTGTCACAGTGTATATATCTCAGGGTCTTCTTTTCCTTCCTACTCAGAGGTTTCCAAGAATGTTGCCTGGAGCAGTCATGGGATGCAAAAAAAGAGAGATTTTTGTTCTGCACTTAGCAACATTACCACACTTCACACTCAGTTTCTGATAAGGGGAAATTTAACTGACTGCTCTGAACTAGATATACCGGATAATACACTCTGACAGTGCTGTGGATAAAGGCTGGCAAACCTACTAATTTATATTTCATTATCCCTGCACTTGGCTTAATCTGTTATCTCTTACTAAATGTTAGAAAGCTCACAAGGAGAAATGCACTGAACAGCAGAAAGTGGAACCACAAGCATCTCCAGAACACAAGGCTGGCTTCTGTGCCAGAGGGCAGATGGGGCATTTTGGCAAACCAAACTTCCCAAAAGTTAACGTGCAGCAGAGATGCACCGCCTGTCATTTTAAAACAAGCTTTGTATCCCCATATGACCACCTCTCTGTAAATGCAGGGTCAGGTTTTTTCTTCCTAGGGACTCTGAAGTGGAGTTTGTTCCATCTGTAGGTGTTCAAGCTAGAGGTTCATCAGGATAGCTGTGGTTGTCAACACAGCCCACAACTCCAGCTATTTCAGAAGAGGGTGATATACACAGATCAAAATGCACTCTTATTTTCTAGTCTCTGAGGAATGGCAATATGAGTTGCTGGAGATGATGATCAAGTTTTAATCTCCTCAAGGCTGGAATAAAAGTTTAACATCCTGCACAGTCTAATTAATCCATTCTTTGTCTCAATTTTCTATTTTTTACTAGGACCTTAGACAATGAAATAAGATAAGTAGAAAAATAAAGGGATGAAAATTCATATAGACAAGTTTAATCTGCCTTTCTGCCTTATGGTTATGGTGTATTTCTACCTGTTACCTGCCTCTGTAAAAATCTTTAAATTTATTTTCAGTTCACCTTCATTATATTAATTCTTTTTCATAACACTTCGAAGGGCAGAATGCATGTTAGTATTTGTATAGCACCTTTGTTTTACAAAAGACACAGTATTTATTTTATTTCTTTATTTGCCAGGCCTTTGTGTTACTTCCTGATGCTTTCATATTGAAAGGGATTTTTATAATTTCTTTTGCATTGTCCACCAGATGTTGTTTATTGTTTTTACCTATTTCATCAGTAGTAGTATTCATGTGATCTTCTTTATAGATTGACAAATATTTTAATCTGTATTTAAAGTAATTTTGCATTTTTAAACTTAAGGAAACCTCACGGTACTTTTAGATCTTAATTGTTTATTCCACATGCTTTAATTTCTAACACCAAAGACCTTCACTAAAATCAGCTTTTACAGTTCATCCAAATACTTAAACTGTCTTTGTATCTGCTTAAAGTACAGAACTGCCTTTGTTTAGATTTTTTTTTTTTATGACTTATGGACTGAAAAATTTAGAAAAATATATTTTGAATAGAATTTTGCCTTCTTTCACTTTTAATATACACAAACAGATATTTTCCTGCTAAGCTGTCCTTTTTGGCTCCATCAGTACTCAGTAACCCCATTTTGAACTACTGATATAAAAAAAGCTAGATGAGATTTGGCTTTTTCTTTCTGTTAAAAACCTCTGTGAGGTACAGCAGTATATGTTTAAAGACAAACTATGAAAACATCAGGTCACAATGGTGGGGATTTTTTTTCAGCTTGTTTTGCCTATGATTTAGATCCCATTAAATGAGGAAATGAGTGGTGTATTTCTTTAGCAAAGTGGTAAGAGTCTTTTCCCACTTTCTGGCTAATATTTTTAACTTTATTTTTGTTGATCACTCCATCTGAAATCTGGGACATATATAGAAAGAAGACAGCTTAATCTGAATACGAAATAAGTAATTTCTGTTCAAGAAAGAGAGTCTACTAATGTCAAGCAGGAAAGAGAGAAAGGAGGGTAGACTTTGCATGTTTCTGTTTATGATGCAAGCTGAATTCCTTTTATGTTCAGAGAAGATCATCAAAGCATTCATTTAAGCAGGATTAATGTGAATGCAAAGACTATGGAATGGTTTTATGGATTTGCCATTCTGCTAATCCACTGCTAAACCATTGAATATTAATTTGCTTAATATTCCTCTTGGGTGTAAATATGTTAGTCTAAAAGTGGGTGGCTTGGATATAGATGTCTTGTATGTCATATGTCAAATGGTTTGCCATTTCCATACCTGTTTTAAAAGTGAGGTAGCTAGTCCCTTCCTCACAGGAGTATATCGAGAGAGATAACTTTTATAATGATGGTGAACACCACTGGACAGTGAGTAAAGGTGGCTTTGAGCTCAGTGCTGTCAATTAGGGTAGCCCCAGGGCTTGTCTAAATAACATATTGCTTCTCATAGTCACTGTGATGTTAATGAGCTCAAACAGTGCCCCATTCCTGGCCTTAGCCTGACTCTCTCCCCCCCTTGGCCCAGCTCCTCTTCTGTCAGTTGAAGATGGACATAGTGACACGAGCTGGGCTCTTTGTCATTTGTCATGATGTTTTCTTCATGTGTGGCAAGATCTCCTGCTGAGATGTTTAGTAGGCTGATCATTAAGCTCAATCAGAGGCTAACTGGATCCCTAACATGAGTGTAGGAATGTAGTTTTGGAAAACACCTGTAAACTCATCACCCAGAACTTCACAGAACCTCCTCTCCTTAGGGAAAATTACATCACAAATCACAGAGGATGTTCTGACACCTTATAGCAAACTTAAGAGGTGAGGTAAAATGCACAGGGCAATAATGGGGTTATGGATAATAGAAGTCCAAGACTTTGTCCCATATCTCTCTGGCAACGAGTAATATTTTTAGACAATATAGCCCTCAAGATGAAGACAATTTACCAGAGCACAGAAGAAGGCTGACAAAAGAAAATTCCTTCCACCTGAAATCTAGAAGTCAGTTTAAATTCTAGAAGTGAGTTTAATTCTGAGAGGATGAGAAACAGAAAACAGAAATTACAGCAACAGTGGCTTTTTCAATATTTAGAGAATCTAAATGCTAGTAATACAAAGGTGAGATG
Source organism: Turnix velox (assembly GCA_013400935.1). NCBI lineage: Eukaryota > Metazoa > Chordata > Aves > Charadriiformes > Turnicidae > Turnix > Turnix velox. The sequence continues at coordinate 219,934 of VZTY01004642.1, forward strand.
AGATATTTGCCTGGAATATTATTATTTTAGCTTAATGGTTAAAACAAAGTAAGTGAATACCCACATATTTTCAAAAATTGGAAGAATTTTTCTTATTCCAGAAGTGTTAAGAACATCTGGGGCTAAAAGAAATGTCTTTTACATATCACAGTGACAGTTAGGGCCCAGTTCATTTGTTGACAATGCCTGCATAGATATGAACCTGTACTTACCAAAGTCTATAATGTTCTATAATAACCACTTTTTATACTCTCTTACTGGAGTGATTTCACTTTGTTTAAAATATTTAAATATTCAGGACTCTCTGTCCTGGTGTTTGGACAATCACTTGGGAGGAGGGACAGCTGTGTTTCAGTCTATGCTCCAGTGCATGTTTCATTATTTATGCAGAGAGAAACAGCACCAACAGCAATGACTGAAAGCATTCCACCCCAGGGTATGTTCCACACTGATGATGAAGGCACTCTCTTACCAAGCAAAAGATGAGGGTTCAAACCCCTGTGTGTGAAAGAAAGAAACTGAATTGATGTTTCACATGTTAAGTGAATGTCCTGCCTTCCTGCTTGCATAGTGAAAGAGCACAAATTCTAAGGCAATGTTGTGAATTGATCTTGTTTATTTTTGTTATTTTGCGAGTACCTAAAATTGCACTTTGGATCAGATGGGTTAGTTCATATAATTGTAAACATTTTTTACTTAAAATGAAATTGAACATCTATTCTTTTCTGGAGAATGACTGTGATTATAATTACAATTACAGACAAACTTGAAGCAGTAATTAAACTCCTCTTTCCAAATGAAAAAAATGCCAGAAATCCTAACCTATGATTTGTGAAATAAAAAGGAGAGTCAGTCAAAGAATATGAAATCTGACCTAACATGAACCAAAATAAAGCAGTGAAAATTATCTTTGCAGTTTTTTTGTTGGATTTTAGCAATGCAAGTTATTTTGTGAGGAAGAGAGAAAAATCCTGCAACAATTGAATAATGCAACTATGAGTTTCCAGTGGAGACTCAGCTGTGTAGGTGGGTGGAACAGACTCTCTTTCACATAATCCACAGAAAGATTTCTGCCCTAAAGACATGTCCTTGTCAAGGATGGCACCTATGTCCTGAGCTCAGTGACAGAAATATTCTGCAAGCTGAAGGAAATATGACGTAGCAGGGATGCTTTTGGAACCATGACAGAAGTCTTGTAGGCAAAGTTGAAGAATTCTCTTTTAGGCAGTCCCATCATCGTTCCCTTCTAGTCAACTCAAGTAGTGTAATTCATAGATACTGCATATAAGTCCAAGACAAGGTCTATACATTACTGTGCTCCTAAGACTTTTATTCAGACCCTTTGCCTCAAGATAAATTTCTCCCACTCTGAAACAGAGAATTGAAACAGCTATGCCCTGAAAGCTGGGGTGGGAGGTCAATGGACGAAAAAAGAAGTGCAAGATGATCTGAGACATTAGCTGAGAAAAGCAATTGCTATGTAAATACTGGTTGAGTCTTTGTGTTTTTTGAGGAACAAAGAGATAATAAGTAGATGAAGAAGTAAGCGGGCCTTGAATCTGTGCAAAGCTGTGACTGCTTTCTCTGCCAGAGAAGTCCTGACAGATTGGACTAACGAGTATCACAGAACCACAGAATACCAGGAATTGGAAGGGACCTCAAGAGATCATCAAATCCAATCCCTCCTGCTGGAGCAGGAATACCTAGACCATGTCACACAGAAATGCATCCAGACAGGTTTTAAATGTCTCCGGAGAAGGAGAATCCACAATTTCTCTGGGCAGCCTCTTCCAGTGTTCTGTCACCCTTCCTGTGAAAAAGTTCTTTCTTATATTTCTATGGAGCCTCCTGTGTTCCAGCTTGCACCCATTGCCCCTTGTCCTATCATTGGGAGGTCAGCAAGCAGAGCCTGGCTCCATCCTCCTGACACTCACCCTTTACATATTTATAAACATGAATATTTAAACATATTTATAAAGATTTATAATTTACCTGTCATAGTATTATAGTATTGAATGTAATTTCTGATATAATATGTGAATATCTATGTTAGAGGCATATACATTTGGAAAACTCTTTTTCTAGGCACATACAAATGGCTGGAGAAACCCCCTGCATGTGCAGCACTGCAGAGAAGAATGCTTGCTTAATAGTCACTGGACTACTGAATCTTCTTTCCTGGCATCATGCTGGTTACGATTTGTTCATCCAACTTTATATGCAGTAATAAAATATAAAGCTGGTGGTAGTGGGTGTGGGTTATCACCTGAACTATTTTAGCTGTCTGCATGAGATTAATTGTCCTGTGGCCATGCTTATTTCTTTTCATTGGCTACAAGGTCAGCATAGGACTGCTAGCTCACATCTAAGCATTCTAACTGAACAGGATTCCATTCATACATGGCTTTCTGTACATAGTGCCATTCCATAATGCTAAATCACATACTACTAAAGCTACTCAGAGTTTGCTGTTGGCTTCAATAGGCAGGAAAATATCCTGGCAAACTTAAAGTCATACATAAGATTTCTGTTGCAAAGCAACAATATTTTAAGCTCGCCTTTTGGATTTCTTCTACTGTGGATCTGTTCTCCCCTCTAACTTCTGATAGATGGTCACTCAGCTTGAGTATGCTGTATCCAGGGCTCCTCGGGGCATTATTCAGGGCCCATTACCTTTTTTGCTCTAATGATATCCTGCCAACAGCAATCCTCTATTCATGCCATTTATTCCATTACACTAAACAGGGATAATTTGGTAAATTGAGTGTTTAAGTAGCCTTAAGGTAAATATATTTTTTCTTTTGCAAAATGGTGATGTTCCCTTTAGCCTGAGTAGATTCTTCTATTTTTGGAAGGGTTTACATTCCTTTGCCTTTAATTGTTCATAAAAGTAAAAGGTTAAATCATGCCAGATAGGGAAAGGTTAAATCAAGCCCTCAAACAAATGTTAAGTAAAATCAAAATCAAATAAAGATTTTTTTATTTAAATAAAGATTTCTTTTTCCTATGTAACTTCAGGAAACTTCCTAAACAAATAATCTGTCAGTGTTACAGCATCAAGGACATCCTACTTACTAATCAGGATCAACAATTTATGACAATTACAGAGTAAAAACTAGAAGAAATTCTTTTGATTAATGTCTCTAAATAAAAATAAGTTGACTTGATCATTCCAACTGATTACTTTTTGAATTTAGTGTACTGCAAATTAGTTAAACAAATAAATAAACTTTCATGGTGGTCACTGCCCTAATGAACTGCAAATGTTTTGAGTATTTAGGAACAGTGTTGATCTTCTTGATATGAGGAAATTAAGAGGAAAACTTTAATCATAAGCAAGATAATAGATTTTAAAAAAACAGGTTACCAAGATTATCATGTTTTCATCTGACATGAGCAGTGAAATTTATCCTGTTATATGAATTAATATTTTAACATTTTTGGGTGGGAAAAAATGTAATTCCATTAAAAAAAAATAACAAATTATACCACCTGAATTTGTTCTAGTATTCAACTCCTCTAAAATCCAAATATCTCCAGTTTTCAAGTGAGCTGAAACTCAGAGGAAGATTGGAGTGTGATGCTTAACCCTTTGGAAATTTCCCTGTACAAACAGAAGCTAATTGCCAAGTTAGGTCAGACGATTAATTTTCAAAGGGCTAAAATTTAGTAAGATGAATGATACAGCTACATGTCTAGTATAGATGCAAACAAGAGGTGAGAGCTGAGGCAGCATAAGTACATCACTCTGTCTTTTGATCCAGCCAAAGATAAAAAAGGCCTTCAAATACCTAAAGGAAAAAAATTTTTTTCCTCACATCTCTTCTCCAGAGTATTAGTTTTACCCAATAACAAAATCCCACAGAGAGCCTATCTCATTTATCTTTGTACAGTCTCTCCTTTCCCGCCAAGAAGTTATTTGTTTAGGAAAGCCTTAGAGCCACAGAGCATAATTAGATGTTGGATCAGGCCCATAGAAAAGCTGTGACCCACAAACAAACCACGTCAAGAAACCTTTGAAATTTCTTCAAGTCCCTGAGGAGAGATTTTTTTTTGTATACTCTACTGTGACATGTTTGTCTGTCTAAAAAAGGAAAATGTTTTTGATTTGATATCATGAGAATTAATAACTAAAACCTCAGAGGTGACTAGAACTCCAGGCCAAGAACATACTCCAGCATAAACACTAGTCTGTTAGCTGCTGGGACTCATTGCCCTCACCAAGGGTCACTGAGCCTTTGAGTAAAGGAAAACATAAAGGTCAAATTAATCCTATTTAATCACAACTATACATAGATTAGCCTTCAGCCAAATGTCATTGTCAACTGAAAGACAAAAGCACATTCAGATACAATCTTAATTTCTTGTCTTTCAGTTTAGAACCATCATCCCTCATCCTATTCCTATAGTCCCTCATAAAGATTCCTTCCCCATGTCTGTCTCCTGTGGCCCCTCTTCAGGTACTGGAAGGACTCCCTCATAGACTTCTCTCCAGCCTGAACAATCCCAAGTCACTCAGACTGTCTTTGTAGGACTGATGTTCCAGCCATCTGATCATCTTCATGGTGCTCCTCTGGACTTGCTCTGACAGGTCCATGCACTTGTACTGAGGGGTCTACAGCAGGATATAGGACTGTGAGTGTGGCCTCATGACAGCAGTGCAGGAGGGAAGAATCACCTCTCTTGACCTGCTACCCAGGATTCTTTCAATACAGCCCAGGATCTGGCTGGTTTTCTCACCTATGAGTGCACATTGATGGCTGAGGTTGAGCTTCCTATCCACAAAGTAACCCAGGTTCCTCTACATAGGGCTGCTCTCAGACCATTCTCTGAACAGCCAGTATTTGTGCTTGGGATTGCTCCAGCACACATGCAGGACCTTGCAACTGGAAGATCCCACACTCCATCTTAAGGCTAAGTCACCCTTTGGAGAACATTATTTCACACCATTTTGTACCCAGGAAGCCTTTAGCAGTTGCATAGATGGGTAACTTCATACCAACTAGGCTCAAGCCTTACCCCATCCTGTATCTAAGATTTCCAAAGCAGTCCAGCTTGCTTGGTATTCAACCATTAAATAATATGGTAGTGTCCCTAGTCACAGGACAAACTATCCCAAAAGGATGTGGTAAAAAGCACCTGAGGCATGTGTACATTGGCAGGGTCATAGAGATGCTCTTCTCTATCGAAGCTTTGAGCAACACATGCCTGACTTGAGCTGCAGCAGCTAGTGCCTTATTTTCTTGTATGCTAAATTCATTTTGTTTTAAAAGCAGACACTCAGATTTAAAGAGCTTGCTATGATTAATATTTTAATTCATGGTAGAGAGGGAAGCTAGGGTTGAGATACTGGAAAAACATGTCTTCTTGTAGCAATTTTGAACTTTCTGTCCTTTCAAGAGCTGAAATGGGTGACGTGAGTACATTTATATACAAGGAGGGTGAGATAGGGGAAAGATGTAATCAGTCGTACAACATGTAGAATACACTCTACATTAAAAGTGTGTTTTCCTCTTTGCACAAAAAAAGGAACAAATCATTCACATGGAAATGGAATAGATCCCTGTGGTGATTAAAAACTTCAGTAGAAAGATACATATTTAATGAATAGATAACACAGATAAAGAGGAAGAATGCATTTACAGTAGAAAGCAGCTAGAACAGCTTGAACATATTGCCTTTATCACAGAGCAGAATCAGCTGAGAACATATGCTTATAATTTTGTTGAAGTACAAGGCCAAGGCATTTAGGGAGGAGAACAGAAAAGCAGGGGGTGTGTGAGTGTAAGGATGTGATGTTATGGATGTAACTACTGTTTGGCTGGAAAATGACACTGGGTGAATTCCCATTCTACCATTGTTCTAGGAGAGATGCTCAGGGTATAAAAGGAAGTGGATTATGGTTTGTCTGTCCTGTATTATCAAGTAATTGGATTTTCTGTTCTGCACTAAGCAAAATAAAAGTAAGAAGTATCTTGTTTTCTAGTTATTTTTGAATAAATTAGGTGCAATGCAGTGGTCAGATAAAATAATCCAAATTTTCAAGGTATAGTCATATGCATACATGCTTAAATACGTTAGTATAGTCTTAAATTTCTTGTGAAGGGTATATGATCATCTTTTCTATAGCAGGACTTAACTAGTGTTGAGTACAAATTAGAAACTCTTGTGGGTCAAAACACGACTTAACTCCTCAAGAAGTTAGTAAATTTACCTCTGGAAAAGATTATGCTTTACTTTGCGCTGTGGAATGGCATGATATGGCCTTCTGCACCACTCAGTCCTCCATCAGTATGTGATGCAATAGATCAGAAAAAACACTGTGCCAGCTTGACACAGGCCAGATGGCAAGTTTTTGTCTCCATCATGAAACAGCACTGTGTCTCATGGATGACCTTGGTAGATGCTGCAATGGAGATGCACAATCCAGCTGCTGGATATTCTGAAATAAGAAGCTGGATATGAGGTCCCAGAGCTTGTCATGGCATTCTTTAGTACAGAGAAAAGCTGTGAAAAAGCCAGCACCTATATTTAGCCATCTAAATAGACCTGCAGATATGAGTTAACTACTCTTGCCTCTCTGCATCATCAGTAGAGGAACAAACTTTTAATTGCATGGCACATCTGATCTTTTCTAGAGTTTAGAAACTCCTTGGATGAATAACAGTATGGCTGAGAAACAGAAACTGGTACAGTCAGGAGATGAGAGTGGAAAATTAGCTGATGGAGAAGCACAAGGTAGCACAAGTGTAGATGGGCCTTCCATTTGAAAAAATCCCAGTATCTTCCATAAAGAACTGTTCCCTCTTTTTAATAAATCATTGCTCTGAAAAAACTCAAACTCAAGATGTTAAATTAACAAGTTCAGGGGTTTTTTTAATGGAACTAAAAAAAAAAAAAACCTATTTTTCCTAAAAATTTTAAAAATAAGCAGTAGTAGGATTTTTTTTAGTCTGCCCTAGAGCCAGTGAGACTTTTCTTCTGGGATGTTTCTCCTATCTTCTTATGCTTCCACCCCTTACTTTTGCAGATATTCTTACAGTGAGCAGGAAAACTAAAATTATAATCTGAGGTAGAGTTCCTAAATAATAAATGTGCTTACATTTGGGGATTGTTTCAGGTGTGCTGTAAACCTTTGTGAAACAGTATGGGTAAATAGAAAGTTGATATTAGTTGATTATAATTAATCCCAATGGCTTTAAGGAGGAATCTTCCTGCTTCAGGGGTTCAGAGGAGGAGATAACTAGGAAAGTAATGGTGGGATTCTCTGGGTAGGAAACTGCACAATGCAGCAAATAAGTTTATTCAAACTATAGCAACATTGATGATTTGCAGAGCTCTTGCTTCTTTCTTACCGAGACCTCTGAGCTGCACCCTGCTGAGGAAATTAGCATTTGTCAAGCTTTGCCTTCTCCCCAGAAATGAACAAAATACAAAATACAAGTCCTAAACATCTTAAAGGAAATATTGCCCAAGAAAAATAGAATAATTTTTTAAAATTAATTTACCTGCATTTATAAAATTATTTGCCAAAAAGAATAGGTAGAAACAATGTTTCATAGACCAAAAGTGGTCATGGAATTGAGGCAACTGATTCTTGCCTAAAGTCCTATAATGTACTGTTTAGAAATCTTATAGGTGCTCTTAGGACCTGGTTGGTCAGTCTGTTCATCTGTCTATTGGTCAATATAGTTACTTTGCAATGAGACACGAGTGGCAATTAAGAGAATGTTAGAAACACAGATTTGGAAGTGTCAATGCATTATCCAAGTTAACTAAAATTTACCATCACATTTTCAAAACCTTATTATTTTTTTGGGAAATAACTCAAAATGATTTTGGCAATACTAGAATTGCTGTAGATACGCATACTGGACTTTCTGAAAAGTGACCTTTGTTAGGGTTTTCAAGCAGTATATTCTTCCTGCTTGATACTGATATGCCTGCCAAGAAATTTCATGATTTAATGTAGAATTAGCTTGATCACAATGAAGTAATTCAGAATAATAATTTTTTAAAATATTATTCAATAAAGAAAGTCTCTTCCTTTTCATCACCCAGGTGGAAGGGACTTCAATTGGGAATAAATATCAACTAACATATAAAACAAATCATATACATGAAAAAAAAATACGAAGTCCCTTGTAGTGGATGTGGATTTCTGAAATGCTCCAAAGGTGTAGTACCCACACTTGTTCATGCCTTTATTTTCCTATCATTCTTGCAGAGCAGACAAAAGAAGTAAAGCAGATGAGATTCACCTTACCAGAAGTGCAAGAGAATTGTCTACCTTCCATTTACAATCCATAAGAAAAGAAAGTTCCAGAGAACAAGTGGATGTGTAAGGTGGTATTTCTGCTCCTGATGTGATGTTAGCTTTCCTCCCAGGTGAGATCAAAGTTCAACGCATGTACAATGCATGATTGGTTCTAGATAAGGACAAGGAGAAGAGGGAATAATTTTCAGGAAGGCATAATCATCATTGCTGGATCTTCCCAAAAGAATTTTAAAATGAGACATTATTGTTGGATCTGACCTCATCTAAGAACTGGCCTTTTTGAGGAAAAAGGGAGATGAAGGCATTATGAATAATATAAAAACAAACTAACAACTGAAAGAATTTGAAATGTAACAATAAATATTTAGTAATACATTGGATCAATGTATGCTGCAGCAATAAATCTATGAAAGGATGGATTTCTTTCCATGTGAATAGGAGGGAGAAACATCAGGTCAAAATAATAAAAAAATAATTAAAAAAAGGTTTATATATTGAAAAGAATTAAACTACTGAAATTTTGAAATAGCAGACTAGTATTAAACTGTCTCTTAAAACCAAAAAATTCACTGGAAAACCATGCAAAGATCATGGAAAAAGAGACAAAAAAGATATGAAGGGGGAGTCTGAAATCATTATTATTTCTTCTGAGTCTCTCTTATCTGGATGAAGGACTTTTACACAATATGTTGTGCCACTTTCTAAAAATATTTAGTTTCTCTGTTTAACTGTGGAGGTAACCTTAATGATGAACTTGGAATAGATGTTGAAATTTTTGTACTTTAGAGTTAGAACAGCAGATTCACACTCCCACAGTGTTTATGTAATGCAATTCAGAGGACTGAGAAGAGAGATGATTGTGGATGAGGTTTAAAGCACCAGATGTGAGTACCAGCCATAGGTCTGGACATGCTGTCACATATATGTGACTCGTAAACCACAGGTAGTGCCTACTGCACCTGATCTACAAATAGAAATGGGTTTACTTTTCTTTTCATAAATTGCCTTTCATATTCCAGTCGAGTCATATTCTTAATCTTTCCATGCCTTGACTCACAGTTTGAAAAATTGACTCTTTAGGTAGAAAAATACTACAGGAAGGCAAGCATTTCTTCCAATACATTTTCTCAAGGTGCTGCCACGATAGACTGTACTGGAGGATAGATGAAGGAAGGCATCTTTAATTAGGTCATGGCAAAGACTTTCTTTTTCTTTAACAGTTAATATGAGTCATTTAACAATAACATTAGAAAGCTGGGAAATATATAAGACAATTTATAAGTTGATCCTTCCAATACAACCACAAGCTAAACAAGATATGTCAGCTCTGGATACACACAGGTCTACATGTGTCAATGCCCATCTGCCATATGTGAAAAAACTGCTGCTCTACACACCAAGTTTTGTTAAACATGAGACTTGTTCAAAATAACTATGGCATTAAAGTTCGACTTTCATGAAACCCATTGTCAGATAAGCCTTCCATCCTTCCTTAGGTCATTTTGCCAGCGGCTCTCAACCTAGGATGTATCTTTCCAATTTATTAGAGAGGATATTGAATCTGTCAGTGCATATGCAGTCATTTTAGAGTAACTAATTGCAGACAGCTCATCCAGCTGGACAGCCAAAGCAATAATATTAAAGATTAATGCCCCAGTTCAACAAATAACCTGGGCATGTGTATAATCCCTGTGGCTTCACCAAGACACACTTACAGGCAGGCTTGTTGAACTAAATATATTGTTGAAATAGAATCTTAAAAATGATGAATTTATATCATAGATACCATACAAACAATTCTGCAAAATTTGAAAAGATTATTGGCTTTGGCAAGTCAAAGTTTGAAGCTCTAAATATTGCTAGTGAATATAATTTAAAATATTAACATAAGAATTCATAGTTGCTATTGCTGGACCTAATTTTCCCTGATGTAGTAAATGTTTGTGATAAACTGACTTGTTTAATTATAAACTGTGTTAACTTGAACCTGATCAGTATGGAAGTCGCTCTGTTTTTCCACTGTGATTCTTCTCACATGATTTCAAGTGCATGGAAGTGAGGCAACCAATCTCAACTGGAGATCAAAGATCTCTCCATAGCCAAAGGACATCAGTAATACTTCAAGGAGGCCACCTATTCCTTTCACTTTAGGATGTATTAAACTGTCTCCTAGAGGTAACTGGCTCTTTACATCATCTGCAAGGGGTAAGACTAATTGCCCTCTTTTAGACATCAAATGAAACGAGCATTAAATGTTATGTTACACATTCACTCCCTTCTGCAGGAATATTTTACTGGCACTTTAATATTTCTGATATATACATGTGCAGCAGAACAACATAGAAATAGAAATAAGTGTGCTAAATAAGCCTCTCCATCAACACCATTGCACTCCACTCCACTCATGCCAAGATGGGTGGAAACATAAATGACAGCAATGTTTGGCCTATCACTGGCACCTAGCCATACATAAATAGTCACTGTTAGATAAGAAGATTCAGTTTCTCTAAATATTTAATTAGTAGAAACTTTCTTTCTTTGAACTCCATCAAAAATAAAATTAAAAATCCCAGCTTCATTGTGTTGAATACAATGACGATTAGAGCTTCCCAGCTACCACAGGTTTGACTTTATGAGATGTTGGCAGTCAGAAAAGACTTGGGGCAAATAATACTTCTTTATCACCACGAGGATAAACTTAAATGACAGGCAGGCATGGGCTAATTACTCTTAATAGCTTTCCATTGCTCTGGCTGATGACACAGCACTAAAAAACCATTGCCTGTCCCCTCAAACAAGCCAGAATTTCTCTTATATGGCACTACGTCTTTATTACCGCTTTGTTACTTCAGGGGAGTTGCATTCTTTAAAATGCCTTTCCCTGTGGCTTAAAATAATGATTTTTTAAATAAATAAATACAGTTTATGTTGGGCATCTACCACTTGAAGGGCTAATGATTATTGACTACCCTCCAGCAGACATCAGGGAGTCTAGCCTCAGGCCCTTCCCGCTCGCCCCCAAACATGCCGAATGTTAACACATGTTTCGAGATCCTGGCTGGGATTGGACACAAACAAGGCAGTCAGAATGGACCATTTAGTGTACAAGTCAAGATGACAGATCTCTGCTTAATACAAGGAAGACAAAAATTCGTATCTTATTGAAAAAGGCAGAAGAGCCCCGGGTGCTTTCGCTTTGTGATTCTGCAGCAAAAAGTGGGTTGTGTCAATATAAGTCTATGTCACCCGCTTGCAGCTGCCACACTGAATTGACCCTGCTAGATGCAGACAGAAAGGCCTTCCACTTCCAAATTCCCTCTAATGCTCATCTTCAGGAGTGAGCATGAGGAGGAAAAAAGCTAACAAGTTACATCTAAGTATAGGAGTGAAAAGAAACCAAAACAAAAATGCCTTAATGTCGTGAGACTCAGCTGCCTGTTCCTAATGAAATGCTAAAAAAAAGTTTCTCATCTGAAAGCATTTCAGAGGGTGCTTTGACAACGTGAGCTTTATGTTTTGTAAATCATGTTCCTGTAATTCCTTGTAAGTCTCCAGATCCCCCTCTGATAGAGCGGCGGAGCATTAAATATTCTCACAACGCTCACTAGAGCTTAATTACTAAAAGTTGAAACGTCTTTTAAACTCTGCAAATTTTTTTCTCTGGGTATTCCCCAAAGAAAAGACACAAAAAAGTTGAAGACTGTGCACAATAACTATTAGCTAAGATCATGTTTCCAAAGGGGGGAAAAAGCAGATAAACAAATTTGAAACTAAAAATAGAATATTTCTTGATGCCATTACAGTTTAACTTGATGGCATTCACTGATGAGTCAGTCTATTTTACTAGGCTCAGTTGTTCACAGTAGTAAAAAGATGTAACTGAAAACAAACAAACAAAAAAGTAAAAAGTGAGAAGCTCCAAAGTTGCCTAAAATGGAAAAGGAAAAACAAAAAAAAGAGATCTTCATTTAGTTAAAACACAGAATTCTACTGATTTCTGGAGAAGTATGACAATTTAGGGAATCTGAAGCTATGTCTAAAATTGTAGGTTTATTTAAAATATATTGTGAAAAATTCTTTCTTTGGATCCACATGTTCAAATAAAAAAGATAATTTAACACAGATCATCCTATATTCAGGTGAGTGGTTAATGTAGCTAAGGATGGTCAGTAAGAAGTGAGCAGGATTACATAGCAGATGAGAGACTTTTTTTCTCTTTTCTAATGTTTTGGTGGGGAACCAGTAAAATTCTCATCAGTTTTTTAGCTAAATTTATTATAGATCACTGTATAGTCCATTATCTGCAAATAAACCTCACTTGACTGAATTCTTCAGAGGTGGCTGAGTTCTCTATGGATATCATAGAGAGGAAAAATTCTTCTCACTTAAATGTCACCACCTGAAGGCAGCATTCTAATCTAACCAGTTGTTGGTGACTTTTCTACATGTGTGAGTCAGAAAAGAATTACAAGGATGCCATTTGTTGCACTGATCTTTCAATGGCTTTCCACAATTTTATGAAAACATTTCTTTCCCCAGTGAAAATCAACATGTGGGTGATTAGCTCAATTTAAATGCCTATATTCTGTTCAGCTTCTTCTTACAAAAAAGAATCAATTTGCAATTGTATCTTAGTTTCAGGGATTTCTGGGTTGTCTCTGAATTAGAATCAAAGAAAAGTATAAGTTAAGGAGAAGGAAACTCTGAGCATGTCAGTTTTTCTCCACTGCCTATAAAAGACAGAATAGATTATTAGCTCAGACAGGGAGGTCAAAAATGTAGTTAGCCATATTTGATCATGTCAATCCACTGTGAACATATTCTCCATTTACACCTGTATCAAATCATACTCTTCAACCTAAATCAGCATCTGTAAATAAAAAATTTATTTTGGTCTCATTTCTGCTTTTCCTTCTGTTTATGAATTGTTTGGAGGAGTAATAACTGACCATATGCAAAACTGAAGTTTTCAGTGGTGTGGTGATTTGGACAATATGAAATTAACAAAAAGATCCATTACTTTTAATTTAGTCTCAGTTATAAAAACATAGCTTCTGCCCAGCCTGCATTAAAAAAATGTATTAATTATAACTAATGCAATTTACTAACAGCTAAATAGAAGATTTACAATCTGATTTGAAGGCTTTCATGAAACAACTTTTTGTCTGTTATGGAAGAGTTTGAAGAATTACATGATCACATTAATAGTTTTGAATAGCTGCGAACTTTTAAAAGAGCATACCTGAGCCAAAAGAAAGAGAATCTTTTTTCTGGATGTGATCATGGACTTCCTCTTATTGTGTCCACCTGCTCCTATCCTCCAACTGGAAAAAGAGACTTATCTAGAAGAACACACAGTCTGGGCTGACACGGTTGAGTTTCTTGCAGTGCTGAGAGATGAATATGGAAAAGATGTGCATTACTTTCTTTTGATTTCATAATAGTAAGATGCTCTTTAGAAGTGGATTAGTTAACCTTAAATTACCAAGTTACTGTGTAACTGTATATACCACATGTCATTGGAGTGATTGCTAAAGAGCTACCCCAGATGTCTCTTAATGAGATCTGCTGTTTAAAGTCAACTCTGTTCATACATAAGCCTTAAAAACACTGAAGACAACCTGTGATATGATTTCATAGAATCATTGAATCACAGTGTTGGAACACACCTTCAAAGGTCATTTAGTCATCTAGTCCAGCTTCCCTACAAAGACCAGGGGCATCCTGCACTATATCAGGCTGCTTAGAGCCTAATCCAGGCTAGCCTTGATTGTCTCCAGGGATGGTGCTGCCACCACCTCCCTGGGCAACCTGTTCCTCACTACCTTCATGATGAAGTACTTCTTACATCTAATCTAAACCTGCCCTGATCTAGTTTAAAACTCCTTGTCCTGTCACTACATGCTCTGACAGGCCCTCCCCAGCACTCCTGTAGGCACCCCGTAGGTACTGGTAGCCCATTATGGGTTCTCTCCACAGCCTTCTCTTATCCAGGCTGAACAGCCCTAACAGTCTGTTCTCGCAGGAGAGGTTCTTCAGCCCTCTATCATTTTCCTATCCCTTCTCTGGACCTTCTCCAACAGGTCCATGTCCTACTGAGGGCTTCAGAGTTGGACACAATACTTAAGGTAGGGTCTCACGAGAACAGAATAAAGGGGCTGAATCAGTTCTTCTGATGCAGTCCAGGACACAGTCGGCCTTCTGGGCTGCAAGTGCACCCTTGTTCATGTCCAGCTTTTCATCCATCAGTACCAAGTTCTTTTCCACAAGACTGCTCTCTGTTTATGAGGCCTTATCTCATAAATGTGCTCTTTGACATGTAGAAGAATTGGATAATAAATCAGACTTTGTAAGATGAAAATCAGACTTTGTAAGATGAAAATCAGCATATTCTGGAGTCACAGACAAAACAAGACAAATGTGTTTTTTTCTGAAATCCCTAATAATCTATTTATCAGGGGATTTTCCTCTTCTCCCCTTTGCAGTTATGTTTTGACTAAATATCACAAGCTTTTGCTTGAGCACCTGTTGAGGGTGTTTAGCTCTGCCTATTTTCTTTGTGGAATACTGAGAGCAGCTCTCCACTAAGATCAAATCAACAATAGGGAAATGACTGTGTATAAAATTTAGTGTTGCTCAGTCCTGTCTCAATAGAATGGGCTTTACGAGAATGTGCAGTCTTGAAAGCATGGTCAGCTGAAATATTATCACTTTGTCCCCATCTATCTCTATAAGTGGGATGATCATCATCTTGAAGTTAGTTATTTAAGATGCATGGACAGAAGGTGGTTAAGATACATAATTACCTTAATTCTACTCATGGCTCTTACTCAGTTCTTGGGAACTTTAGCTGTGTTGCTTGAGCTGTTGTCATCCTGGAGATCCTCTTCATTTCACTGCTGAAGACTTTTGCTTCAATTACAGTCAAGGCAAAATGTGTCCAATCTTCAGGTGCAGAAGATAACAGAGACTGATACTGAGTCTGGCTAAGAGAGAGTCAATTTCCCCACAGCAGCCCCTATAGCACTGTACTCCATATTGGTGGCTGATAAGCCATTGAAAACACACTAAAGTTTTGGCTAATGCTGAGCAATACTGAGCAATGCCGCAAGATTTTCTCTATGATATTTCTACTGTCTCAGAAGTCTGACAGTGGGCAAGAGGATAAACCTGCTTCTATGCCTTTGCTTTTGCTATTAAATTGCCTACTTTTTTTTTTTTTCCATTTCTCTTTCTTCCCTCCATCCTGCTGCAGAGAAGAATGATAAAGCACCTTGCTGAGTGCCTAATATCCAGCCAAATTCAAGCCAGCATCTAGCTCCAGCCACAAATGAGCTATGGTTATGAGATATCACAGATGAAAGCCTGGGCTTTTACTGGTGCATTTCCTGATGAAGAGCATGGTGATGCAGTGACAGTTTGCTGCACTCACCAGAGAACTGAGTCCTGAAAGAAGTGATAATTCACAGCCAGTCACACACAAGAGACCGGAGTGCTTGAAGAGGGAATGTCCCCAGATTACTATATCTTGATTTAAATATACCTTAAATAATCTGGAGATAAATTCCCACAGAATAGAAATGCTTCACCCAAAAATTTGTCTGTATTGTCTGCAACAAAAGCAATTGAATCTGTTGTTATTTTTTTAAGAATACAATGCATTAGTTTGGAGATCTTCAGGACACAAACTTAATCTTCTGCTACATAGAAGTGATAACAATTTATTGCCATATTATGCTCCCTTAAGTCTTTCTGGAATGTGTACTAGTGAAAAAAATCAAATAAATCACAGCCAAGCATACAGGAGCTAACCTGGCAAACATGCAGTTTCTTTTTTTGTTGGTCAGTCTTTCTGCTTCTTGACAAGTTCTCTCTGCCTTTACGGACTCGCTCAGCATGCTTTGAGAACACTGGACTTTTTTCCGCTAGCTTACTCCAGCTTCAGGACAGACCTTCGAGGCATGTCCACACCATGCAGTGCTGAGAGCTCAGTGCAGATGCTGACTACAGAATAAGAAGCCGGACAACTCTCCCACTAAGTTTCTTTCTTCAGAATCTGATGCTTTTGTGATGGACTGCAACATACATACATAGTAGTTCATTTGGAGCTCAGTCAGGTAGACTGATTTCAAATCAGGAAGAAGAATTTTGTTTCCTCAGTGCAATGTTCTGGTGACATTGGGGATGCTATTTGGTATCAAAGGAATTACAGGAGCCCTGAATCCTTCTGGATCAGCCCACAGTGCTAAAATAGCACTAGACATCTGTATTTCAGGATCCCAGTCTTGCACATTGTTTCTTTTTTGACCATTGAAACTTAACATGGGATTCAGTTCCCCAAATATAGGTGTCTAGTGTAATTTTAAGCACACAATAGGTGTCATGGGTGCCCTAAGGTGTTTCAGGTGACATTATATTACTGTGTTCAGGAGCTGAATCCCACCCTAACAATGCAGAAGCAGCTGATGAAGTAATAGTTGTCTTACATAATAACTTTCCCCATCTCTCCGGCAATGTCATAAGTAAAGCCTGTCTGGTTTAGTTGCAAAGTCACACATGTCCTTGTACTAAGGTTCCCTCTTAGGTCTTATCATGATGCAACATGTACTTATGGGAGAGAGAAAGACTGCAAATGCTTGCAATAGTTAAATGCCAACAAGATCTGGTTCAGCAAAGCCTCCCACTGACTCAGCTACTCAGTGAGCTTGTGCTAAGCATGTAGCAGGCACCTTTTTAGTCTAAGATTTGAAAGGATAATCTCCACTCTTAAGTTGGCAAGTGACTCTGAATTAGACAAATATGACACAAGCAAAAGAAAAACAGTCTAGATATTTTCCTTCACATTGTGGAATATATTGATAAACGTATGTTAGCATTTAACTATTCATTCTTTTGGAGAGAACTGGTTAACCCCTTAAGTGTTTTGCCCCGAAGGCAGACATTAAAAGTTAATTATAACCACATGGGACAAGCCCCAGGAGGACCGTGACAGCATTAAGCTGCTACCAACCAAGCATGCAGGATGCACAGCACTCTCTGAGAACACCATGTACAAAAATGATGCTGTCTCCTTGAATGAGCTTTCAGAAGTTAAAAACGTGCTACTTTTTGCATGCACAGTAAAAAGGCAGATTGCAAATGTTCTAATCAGAGCAAAAAAAAAAAAAAAAAAGTTTCCAACTGAAGAAGAATTAGAGCAANAAAGGCAAATAGAAAATTTTCAAAAAAAAGAAAAAAAAAAAAAAAAAAAAGTTTCCAACTGAAGAAGAATTAGAGCAAATGAAAACACTGAGTAATCTGATTAAGCAATGTGGCAAAGCGAGAGAGAACTACCACAAGCACCGTTGTACTTTGTGCTTCAAGGAGAACATAGTAAAACCTCTTCTAAAGAACTTGGGTTGCTACCTCATAATAAACCTTTCCAGTATCATACGTGGTCTGTGAGGCATTTTGATTTTACCACTACATAAAGGAAAGGAGATGGCACTTGTCCTCGGAGAGGCTCATTTAGATCATATGGGGAGATAAAACCCAAACTAACAAAAAAACAACTCAACAAAAAACCCCAACAAAAAAACTGAGAATGGTTAGTTCTAATGAATGGGCTAGTTCTAAGGGAGAAACTCTCTAATTGCTACATAGTACAGCAATAGAGACAACTCTATGGCCTCTAAGCCAAAGTGTCATATACTACCTACACTGACTGTGCATGGTATCTGGGTTTAGTTTAAACTAATAATTTAAGATCTAATCCCCAAATAAATGGGACAAAACCAGAGGGTGTTTAATCCCTCTGTCCTAGGAAAGTGTGTTGAGTGGATCTCCTGCTGACTGGAAGTCTAAATTATTATATGAAATGTCTGATTCTTAAATGGCTACATCTGGGTAAACCGGCGTAAAGTTCTGAGGATCAGCACTTAGATTATCTGAGAGCATGTATCTTGTATAATCCCATGAGTACAGGCTTTTTTTCCAACTCCAGGTACAACTGTACAGATAACAATAAAAAAATCAATGTTACTAAAATGAAGTCTAATTCGCATTATCAATCTTTATGCTTTTTCCATAGAAAGGAAAACCATATTTTCTACTTTCCTTCACCCAAAGACTTCCACATGAGATGACATAAACCTGAGGCACAAGACACCTCAAAGTGAGCTGGAGGGTTTACACAGCACTGGGCATAGACAATAGCTTTCATAATCTACATAGATGCTTTGGCAAACTATGGTACCTAATTAAAGTTATTTTGGCTATTGCATGCTTCCATCTTAGTGCTAGCACAAAGATCTCTTCACTGTACCACATTCCACGAAGTATCCTGATGTATTCTATCCATAAGAAAAAAATGTAAGATCATGCTTTTGAAAAGAAATAATAAATGGAAGGGGGAATTGGACCTATGAATTAAATTTATTTACAGGGTACACAAGATCCAGTAACATAATGCATTGAACAAATGACAGATGCTATAGCCAGGTACTACAGGAGAAACTTTTCCAATACAAACCAAGAAATGTGAGTGATTTTGTAAATGCAGATGTGACCCAAAAATTTGTTACTTAATTTCAATTAGTATTATTTAAACACTAGTTAATCACGGGAGGATAGATCACAAAGACAGAAGAATGAGGAGTCTTTAATGTTACACAGAGTAGAAAAGACTCATCTGGCTTCTTAGAAAAAAAGGGCTTATTTTCAGCAAAACTTTGTGAGTCCAAAGCAAAACACTGCACAGTGGAGAGGCAAAAACATCACGGTGTTTTCAAGAAAGGCCTCAAAAATTTTGAGAAAATTATTGATGAAACTAAACAGTGACAAATTATTGCAATGACAATGTATTGAAATAAAGATGGGATGACACAGTTGACTTAATAACCCAGCCCGATATTCCCATGTTCTTGCATGAGTAGGAGACATTCCGCAATTTCTTACATGACATCACATCAAGTAGTAAGAACAGAAAAGCATTCAATGTGTCTGGTCTCAAAGTGCTAGAGCTAAGTGTCCATCACCAGATCATGTAGTGGAGGATAAACCCATTCCCTGTGCTCATCACTGCGTTACATTGTTCAAAACATCATCCAGGGTAACACTGCATGACCAGCTGCCCAAAACTTAAAAGGAGTTTAGCAGTGTGACTTCATAGATTTCTTACCACAAAAATCTAGAATCTAAAATCCTAAAGTGAAGAACTATTTTTTTAAAAAGCCACTTTCTTGGTTCCATTCTTTAAATTCCTAAGAAAGCACACAATTATCTGTCGTTCTCTCTACAGGTAGCTCTCTTTCTCCCTCCTTTTTTTGCTTCATTTTTTCCCTGTTTAATTTAGTTTATTCTTTTTTAAAATACACACACACAAACTGATTATTTGCCTTTCTTTCCACTCTTTGCTTTACAAACAGTAGTGATAATTCAACTACCATGCAGGGGAATAAAATGTTCTGATGCTCCTGAAGAGGCTTAACTGCAATTGGAATCCAGACAGGTGAGAGCAGTGGTTTGTTTGCTTGAACTGTGCCACTAGCAAAGGCACGAGAGTCAAAGGAATAAGAGGAATGGGAGAGGGACAGAACTTGGATCCCTTTTTCCCTTAATTTCTCGACAGAGGAGGAGAATACTAAACAGTGAAAAACAAGGAAAGCATTATGGAAAAGTCCAAGGACGATACACTAATTGATACTGTTATAGCTCCAGAAAAAGTAGCAAAAATCCCCATGGTATCCAGATCCAAATCTGCTACCATACTGTTTTAAGGGCAAAGAGCCTCCTGTGACAAAGTGGCATATAGACTTTGAAGGCCTGAGTCAGCACAAATTTTAGCCTCTCCACTCTTTGTGTCATTGTTTAGGGAAGACACACACACAACAGAATTGCAAAGGCTAAACACCTCCTTCCGCTGTTACTATGCAGCATACCCACACACCCACTACAGACTGTGGCCATTTTCCCCCACTTTATCCAGTGAAACTACTTCTGTATCACCCCTATGTGTGGATCAGCTCTGCTATTGACAGACCCTACTTGGATTCTCACCTTCTTCAGATGCTGTAGTGTCAACCAAACCTAGCATTAAAGACTGTGCTGTTGCCCACAATGACACATCAAGGGTCATGGGGACAATGCAGGTACATAAACATCATCTATTATGCATCTGAAAAACTGCTGAAGCCCAGTGTCAGAAGTCTCAGCAACATGTGAACCTGTGAAGTGGCAAACCCATCAGCTATATGACAGCTTCATGCCCAAGGCTAGCAAGGCTGGACATAGCAAGAAGGGAAGACCCTTGCAATGCCCAGGGAATTGGTTAAATGGACCTAATAGGTCTTTTCCATTGTTGGTGTCTGTGGGCTACATTGTGCCCTTAGGCTGAGTCCTGAGTAAGGGGTGGCATGTAATTATGCTTCTTTAGGAGCAACCCAAGGAAGGGACTGTGACAAAGAGAGTTATGATCTTTCCCTGAATCCCTTTGGCTACAGCATAGCAGGCAGTAAGTCACAGTGATCTGAAAGTGGGAGATTTTAATGCTCTGGCAGCAGTCCTCCAGCTTTACCTCCTTCTCCACTCTGTTTTCTTCCTTTCTTCCTTACTTCCTTACTTCCATGCTCCTCCTTTCTTCCGGTCACACCCTGTGATAGGACAAGAAGAAATAGCATCAAGTTGCTCCAGGGGATATTTAGATTGTATATAATGAACAATTTCTTCATCAAAAGGGTTATCAAGCATTGGAAGAGGTTGCCCAGGGAAGTGGTAGAGTCACCATCCCTGGAGGTACTTAAAAGATGTGTAGATGTGGTGCTGGGAAGCATGGTTTAGTAGGTTACTTGACAGTGCTAGTTTAATGATTGACTAGATGATCTTAATGGTCTCTTCCAACCAAAACAATTCTATGATTCTTTTAATGTGACAAGGACTTTCTATATGCAGGAGGTCTATCCTTACCCATAGAGGTGTTCACATGAGATTCAAATCAATTTTACTCTCAGTTTCAGAAACTAAACGCACCTACAAAATTATGGTCTTCACAGTTGCAGCAGTGGGTTAGGAATTCATTAATTTCCTCTTAAAAATGTAATTATTATCTCATATAGTGTTTTAGGGACAAATTCTATCATCTTTCCTGCACAAACAGTCACAACTTTCAAAAGCCAAAGTGTCATTCGGAGTGGTATGGTTGAACTCAGGCTGCACAAGCAGTGAAGTATATGGACTCCATAGAGACACAGGTCTTTGCTGGGAGAACATCAATTGCAGAGTGACAGTGATTTTAAGAGCTGGAGGAAGTGAGTAGTAATACTACTGAATCACAGCCTGTTGCCTCTTTCTATTCATCATTGTGTATCATTCCTTGAGACAAAAGAGGCTAAGTTATTACCTCATAGGAACTAAGCTACCTAGGGACTCAGTGTTAATTTCAATGTGTATATGTAGGTATACATATGTGTCTACACACCTATCTTAAGGTGCAAGTCATAGTATTGTCTATGTGAACACAATATTTAAAGGGATTATCACTAGGCATTTTGGATATAGGAGTGACAAACTGGAATTCTTTGAGAAGACTGACAAAACTGATAAAAAAAAGAGAGTAAATATACATGCAGGTGAGGATAAGGACTGAAATAGATTCAGCTCAACAATACTGATGATACTTGATAGACTTGGGAAAGGATGTCAGCTGATGCTTCTTGGTGCTTGGATTTTCTGGTGATACTTCCCCTCTTCTGTCTTGACAGTGAACAACCTGTCAAGGCAGTACAAAGCCTTTTAAAATCAAACAATCCCTCCAACAGCCCTCTCTTCAGTAACAATAGCATTCTGTGATGTTATAAACAGGGACACTAAAGCAAAAGGTGCTAACTGGTTAATGGAAAACAATAACCAATATGTGCCATTCTGGATATGTTCTCATGTGCTGCTTTGAAAATAAGTCTTTTTAGCTCAACTAGTAAAAATCTGCAGTGCCTTATAGGGCAACACAAGGAGTCACTAGCTGATCTTGCTCTTTTTGGGACTGTTATAGCTAACGGCAGTTCACAGGTGTAGAAGAGAGACAGGATAATCTTGATGTTAATGCCCAATCTTTGGTCTTTATTTTCAAAAAGGCAAAAATTTATCCTACCAGTGTGTTAGGGTGAAAAATTTCTCACCCAGTGTTTAACCCTTGTAATGTAAGTCAAAATTACAGCAATTAAGTGTCTAATCTTGGTGGTGCCCTCTTAACATGCAGGGTTTATCCATTTTATCCCCATATGGATTAAAACAAGTACAGCAACCAGTTATTTTCCTTTCTGCTTTACATTGATCTTCTCTATTGTACTGAAATTTTCTCTTCTCTTTTCTTATTACTAAAAAAAAAGTAAATGAACTTATATTAGATCTCAACTTATAAAGACCTATTATTCAATATGTCTGAGTTGACTACACAAAATACACTGAAGTGGAGTGACAAAATGAAATAGAGAATGAAAAAATGCAAACTCCTGATGAATATGAACTGAATAGGAAAAAATCCAAAGCATTTTTCAGAAATGCCTTTTTATTTTCTTTATGAGTGCTGTGCTAATAATAGCACTCATATCACTTCAACTGAGCTGCTTAAAGATGATGCTTAAATTAAATCAGCTTTGGTCACTGTCTTTCATGTTACTGGAAACAAAGAGACATCTCCAGAAGATTTCTGGGTCTCATACACCTAGCTTAGGAGAAAATTAGTTGTCTCAGGAGATTCTTGTTTCTTTCCATTAAGCACAGAGGGGCCCTAGACAACTGGTATACATCATGTATTTGAAATTCAAAATCAAATTTGAGTCACTTTGTGGATGTGGTCAGCTTATTCTGTGGCAGTGTAACCAACGAATCTCACCCTTAAATTAACTTAGGAAGACAGAGAATGGCTCTGTTATGAAAGATAACATAACTAACTAAACAAGAAGATGCTGTTAGGGATACAGTGTCTTTCATAGTGGTTTTGAAATTATTGGATGTGGATAAGACCAAGTGAGCATCTTCCTGAAAATATATTAGTGAAAAAATGCATCCTTGCAACCTGTTTTTCAGCTTAGACTGAATCAAGGAAAAATATTTCAAAAGTACTAAAGTGTAAAAACAATACACTCAGAAAATTGAATACTATGTTTTTTCTCATTTGAAAGTTAATTTCCTATAGAAAAAGAACAAAAGGTTATGTATGGTTGAAATTTCCATCATTCTGTCAACTGAGGTTTTTCCCAAAGCATTTTTTAAAAATGTGAACATTATACTCAAAAATCAATTATTCATGAAGTTTGTTTATGAGTAGACCTGGCTGATGAATGTTTTTCTGCATCAGAAATCAACTTTTCTTAAAAAGGAAACTTTTCTTGAAAAATTGGCAGTGTAAAAGACATTTTCTGTAATCCAGTAAAACCTTCTCACATTCTTCAACATTTTTATCATGGATTGTGTTTATACCAAACCACAGAACTGTCAGTAGTGTTTTTATACACTGTGTTTATTTTTAAATTATATGACATAGGGAATATGACAGAAAATTTTCAAGAAAATCACACATCAATCTTATTATTCTTTACGAACAATAAAAACCACACATCATATGCCAAAGGGCATACAAAGCAAATACATTAAGCTCTAACATATCAGAGTCCTTAGATGCATTTTTTCCTTTCTATATTGAGTTGTTCTTTTTCTTCTGTCAGGGCACCTCAAATTCCACTTAGCACAAAGAGGACAGTGCAATGGAGGTCATTTTACTCAATGCAGCATAACTAAAATTTAATCTGTGCAAGCTCTCTAGGTGTAACGTCCTGCGCAGGCCCAGCCGGTGAGGGAAACCATGAGCCACACAATATGAGTGATAAAGAAGCTTCCGTTTATTCAGCCCAAATAGCTCACTTATATAGAGGTTACAGTTTACAATAACTACGCTTATCCATTGGTCAGGGATTATAAACTATATCTTTCCCATCACCCCCATTGGTCAGGAACTATAAACTACATCTCCCCATCACCTCCTACCCACAGCTGCATCTTGGGGCTGATTTCTCACGTGCCTCTTCAAGGTTGTTTTCCTCCAAAGTTGTTTACCGGGACTGGCCAAGGCCAGAGAGGCTCCTTTCGAATTTCTGCAAGTCATGCCCGCTCAGCAGCATCCATTTTGTCTCTGGCATCCATGTTCTCACAGTCTGCTTTCACCTTCCCTAAGCTGTTCCAGAGAGCCATGGCCACGGGCCACAAGCCAGTTCCCAACATCTAGGTAATTTCCACAGTCAGTGAAGAGAATCAAACTTTTCCAGAGATGTGGGAGAAATCACCAGTTCCATGAGGTGACTTCCTTCTGGCATCTATAGAATAGACAGAGACCCAGTTTAGTGTTTAACTTTGTCTTTAGATAACACAAAAGAAGTGAAAGTCATAAATCAGGTGCCAGCTGCAATACTTGACTCATCTAATGCAGTCTGAAAAAGCTGAGCCCTGCTGCAGCTTGGTCTAATCCTAGAGACAAGATGAATGAATACTGTAACACTTAACATCAAACTAAAAGAGACCCATGGACCAACCCACAGCTTTAGGACATGTTTTGTCTTCCTTCTCATTTCCAGAAACTCCGCAGAGAGAGGTCTGGCATAACCTGGTTTGTAACATGAAATCGCTGCTCTCTAACAGTTTAGTCCCCAACTTA
>VZTY01004643.1:5505-20505 GCA_013400935.1 Turnix velox
GCCTTCTTGGCTGCGAGTGCACACTGTTGGCTCATGTTGAGTTTGTCATCAACTGACACTAGAAGAATTTCCTCATTAAAAAGAATCCTCCTTATTCCCAGTATATACTTAAGTGTGTACATGTGTTTTAGATGCTGTATGTAAATATATATATGTAATGAAGCATGAAAGCAAATAGCAGATGATAAAACATGTACTGCAAGATAGAATGAACCTATTGTTTTGCATATATGGAGAAAAAAAAGGTCACACTCTCATTTCTGCAGATGTATATCCTGGGGAGCTCAGCTGACTTCCAGGAGAGCAGAGTTTCCTATTCTCTTGGTATTTTATGTGTTCTAGTTTCAATAGCCCTTCATAATTCATATTAGAGCAGGTCATTATCATCCCCTTCTAATCGTTCAATATTTTTATGTATTTTACATGATTTACAATTTTTTATGTTATGTCTCAATAGTTTCTACTTTACCAGGAGGTACTTTTGTGGCCCTTTTAGGACATTCATTTCCAGTAAGTTTTCCAGTTTCCTTGATCATATTTACAACCTTTATCTCTGAGTTTGGGGGTAGGATATAACAAACTCTATGGATATTCTTTCTCTGGATATGTAGAGTGTAATATTTTTGTGATTAATCCATCTAATGTCCCAAAGAATTCTGAGCTGCTAAAGAGTTTTTTTATAGATCATTGCAACTTGCTGCCATCAATGATGGTGATTTTTTCAGGTCCATGGCATTCTATAGCAGCTGTGGAGACAGTGTTTCCCTTCAACATGTTTTTTTCCTTTTTTCTTTTAATACTGAACCTTTTAAAAAAACTGGATGGGATCTGTACTATGTTTTTCTTCTGTGCATTGAAATCAATGTATTGCACCTTTTTCATCCACTTAAAAAGTCCAGTGCTTGCTGATAGCCTCAGGTCTATAAAAATGGAATGTCCTTTCTGATAAGGTTAATTAACAGCTCTGCTTGAGTGGCTTAATTGAGTATAAATTTCCTATTATACTTACACAGTTCCAAAGGATTCAATTTCTTTTTTTTCTTTTTTTTTTTTCTTTTCTGGGGGGAGTTTTATCTTACATTTTTGTCTTTTTTTATCTTTTGTTTTTTCGATTTGTCCTTTCCAATTTGTTTGAAACCTGGCTTAAGGAACAGGGCAACAGCTCAAGTCCCACACATATGGTGCCCACTGACACCATACATGATAAATTTACCTTTTAGGTTTGAGCTCCCAAATATAACACACAGTGGTGCTTGTTTGAAAAATATACCATCTGACCCTTTTCAGTGGTACCACATGTGGATGAACACCAGACCTACAGGTTTGATTCCTACTGTGACCATCATGGTCCTAATGATATTTCTATGAAGAGTGCTAGATGGGACCATGACTTGTAGATTCAAGGGTCAGTTTGATTCCTTTACAGACTCAGGAAACTCAGCAGTTCTACTTCTGATAGTATTGTTCAAATCACTGGTTGATAGCATGACTGTGGGGTTCCATTCCTTTCTTTATCATTATCTGTAGGCATCTTCTTTCTGGTTATTCAGACCTCTTCTGGGGTTTGAATGGGGTTTTACCTGAAAAAACTGTGGCTTCTTGTTGTAGCTGATACAATTTGAGGTGGAAAAGTATTATTATTTTGTGGTTATTTTGCATTCTCAGTACAGAAAATCACTTCAGTTGCTATGGTCTGGGGTGGGACTGCTGTATGAAAGACAATCAAGTGGGTTAGAAGATCAGAAAAGCTTTTATAAAACTGAAGCTTAGTCTCTCTGGAGACATGTATTCCTGTAAAAAAAAAATTGCCAACAAGTTGAGTAAAACAAAAATGTCTGTGAGTGTGCACCCTAATTCACTAATTAGTTACCTTTTCAATGAGTTAGTATTAAGATTTTCTTTCCTCCCCTTCTAAAATCATGCTTGATTTTCTTTCCTCCCCTTCTAAAATCATGCTTGAAGCACATGTAGAAACACAGATGGGTAAGAGGCTTAGTCAGGTTCACTTCATATCCAAATACTGCAATCCTGTCACAGGCTGAGCCAAAGCTGATCTTGTGGATGGCCACCACCTCAGATGGACATGACCTGAGGTACAAAGATCCCACTACTTCTGTGTGGCTACTTCAGCAAAAAACTTCAACAGCCATGGTCAAAAGAGTAAGAAAAAAATTGACCATGCAGTTTTAGAGCAGCCAAGGATTTGAAGCTCATCTANTGAAGCCTGCACATGTAGAAACACAGATTGGTAAGAGGCTTAGTCAGGTTCACTTCATATCCAAATACTGCAATCCTGTCACAGGCTGAGCCAAAGCTGATCTTGTGGATGGCCACCACCTCAGATGGACATGACCTGAGGTACAAAGATCCCACTACTTCTGTGTGGCTACTTCAGCAAAAAACTTCAACATGGTCAAAAGAGTAAGAAAAAAATCATTCATGCAGTTTTAGAGCAGCCTTTAAAACAAAATTTTTTAGATTGCCAAGGATTTGAAGCTCATCTACTTAGTTGTAGCTATCTCAACTTCCACTTGTACCTTTAGATGATCTACCAAGGTTATAATGACACCTCAAAGAATTAACTCTCATGTTAATTCTGGGACATCCTTTCTCTGCATCCTTTTCCCCACAATGTGCAGAAACAAGCTACATTTTGAAGTGTCACCAGACGTGGTCATTACCCTAAATCTGGTTTCTCCACGGAAGTACTGTTCTAGTGAAACATGTATCCAACTGGTGCAGAAGCAGTTTTTATCTTCAGGATTTCTTAGTGCAAATATCAGGTACGAGAATGAAGCTGAAATGGCTTTCACATGTCACCAGACTCTGAGATGAAAGCATCTCCCTATCAATATGCATAGTTTGGGTGTGTTTTATTTTTCATGATGTGGCAGTGTAAACAAAAAGCCCACAAACATGCACCAGTAATGTCAGTGGGAACATTTGTATTCGCTGATTTTCATAACTGACTTGCTTTCAGGAGGCATTTGTATTAATATTTGTTTGATGTTCAGCAAATCTCCCGCTCTGTTCTTCTGATGAAATATTAAAACTGGGTGCTTTTGAAGACATTTCAGCTGCAGTCTAGTGTCTGGCATTCTTTGCAAGCATTTCAGCAGAACATATAGCTGGTATCAGTTGTGCTCTTCCTCCAGGAAAAAGGGTGGAAAGAGCAGGAAGCCTCGGTCCAGAAAAGGGCCAAGAAGATGATGAGTGGGCTGGAGCACCTCCCTTATAAGGACAGGCTGAAGGAATTGGGGTTGTTCAGCCTGGAGAAGAGAAGGCTCAGGGGGGACCTCATAGCACCTTATCAATACCTTAAAGGGGCCTACAGAAAGGTTGGGGTAGGACTTTTTAATAGGGTACAGGATGGAAGGACAAACCCAAACCATTCTATGATTCTGTGATTCTAAGGCTGCCCTAACTTTCCAAACTAGGGATCTATGGGAATTTAGTTTATTTCCTTAGTGTTTTGCGTTGTTGAAAATTTGCACTTTATTTTCTGCACAAACATATAGTTCAAGCAGAGTCCCCTCTTTTGCTTATTATAGAAAGAGAGTTGTGTAACTCTAAAGAGAAAATAAAAAGATAGGATGGAAAGGCAAACACTAACATTTTTCTCTCCAGAAGAGTAGCTTACAGTCCTGGCCTCAACTAAGAAAAACATGAAGCTGCATATACAGAATCATGGAATGGTTTGGGTTGAAAGGGACCTTAAAAGATTATCTAGTTCCAACCCCCCTGCCATAGGCAGGGACACCTCCCACTAAACCAGGCTGCTCAGTGCCTCATCCATCTTGGCCTTAAAAACCTCCAGGGAGAAAGGCGGCTTCCACAGCCTCTCTGGGCAATCTGTTCCAGTGTCTCACCACTCACACAGAAAGAACTTCTTTGTTCTATCCAGCCTAAAACTACCCTCTTCCAATTTGCATCCATTACTCCTGGTCCTGCCATCATGTAAATTATTAAAACGTCCTACTCCAGCCTTTCTGTAGGCCCCCTTCAGGTATTGAGAAGTTAGTATGAGGTCCCCCCTGAGCCTTCTCTTCTCCAGGCTGAGCAACCCCAGCTCCTTCAGCCTGTCCTCAGAAGGGAGGTGCTCCAGCCCTCAGATCATCTTTGNTTTGGTTGTTAGTTTAAATTTGCTAGTTTACCGACTGGAGATTTGTTTCCTTAGCATCTTTCTCTCCCTTTTATTTTTTTTTAATTGTTGTTACTCAGCTTTGCCTGAAAGCTGCAGCATCTCACTGTTTATTATTCCCACTTCAGTCAAACCCTGTCCAAAATTAACACGTTGCTTTCTGCAGCTGCTTTCCAGATCCAGTGATGCCAAAATGCAAGGGAAATGGAAAACAAACACATGGAAGCTCTTTCAATTAGCACAAAATTTGATCCTGCAAAAGAAATTAAGCAGATAGGCATTTTTACACTGATGAGAAAGACTAAGTGGACATTTACGAAGTTAATCATCTGTTTAAAGTGGGTGCAGGATCAGGTCTGAGGCGAAAATGAAAAAAGCTGCAGTAACAAGTGTATTTATGTTCTGTATTCCTTCTGGACTTTTATTAAGATCAAAGAGCCTTCTAAAAAGCAGAGAAGCAAATAGGTTGCAGATGAACGAACAAGAAAAGTTTTGAAGCAATTACTATTTTAAGGCATCATTTTGCTTTAAAACTGCCAGCTCCATGGCTGGCACAAGCAACCAACTGCATAAAACTCAACTCTACCTTCTAATTCCTCCAAATTCGTAATAAAAATGAATCAGTAATTGAAAGTCAATGGGAGTTAGGCACCTTTTGTGCCTTTGAAAATCTCCCCCCAAAGCCTTTTCATCTATGCCTTGCTGTTCTCTGCCTGGTTTTTATGAGGGTTTATTAAGAAGTAGCCATTGAGACTCCAAACACAAAGCAAAAAAAAAACCAAAAAGGGAAAAAAAAAATAAAAGAAAAGGCAAAAGTCAATAAAACCAGAAAACTAGTTGGTCTGATCAGTGTCAAGTTACATTGTTTTCAACTTGAATTAACTGTAGCCATCAATAAAACTATAGAAATGGGGAAGTCGCTGTTATAAATTAATGATTATTTGCCGTGAGCTTTAACAGGGCTGTGCACGCCACATTTTATTGTGATGGTTTATTCTTATTTGGTACAACAGTAATTGGGTCTTAAACATGATAAAGCATCCTAAAGGCTGCATTGGAAGCAGAGCTGTCTGCGGCGGGTTTTTAACTCTAGTTAAAGAAGGTTAATCAAAGCTAATGAATCTGTTTTATCTGTTGCCACAAGTATATCAAAAAAACGTGCCGCCAGGTGAAGGAGCTAAAATATGAATTGTTCAACTGTGAACATACATTTTCAGCATGGTAATTCTGCCAGCCCCTTGTTATATATTGGATGTCTTAATAGTTTGCTGCACTTCTGCGTCTGCCGCTGGCAGAGGAGGGGAGAGGGCTGACACTTGCAGAGAGAAATAGGGAGAGCTGTCTCGCAGCCTTCACGGCTAGAGGAGCAGTGAGGCTGTTGATTTCTCATCCTCAGAGCAGCTTGGTGTTTCGTGTGACAGCTGTAAGGAGCCCTGCAATAGGTCTGACTCGTGTGACCAGCCTTTCGTTACAATGCCCCCGTTACAGAGCGATGCTGTGTGGGGATGAAAGGTGCCTCTGCCTCCGTGTGCTCCCCCTCACCCCTCCAGCAAACCCTCTTCACCTTCTCCCTTTGCTCTCTTTCCTCCTCCTTTCCCTCTCCCACATCTCAGCATTGCTTATACTTACTACAAATCTGGAGATGGAGTTCGGAGGAAAGGAGCCAGGACAGTAGGTTTGTGTGTCTGTGGAGAGAGAAGCTTTCTGTACTAGCCACTGTGCAAGATTAGAGAAAATTAATTAGGACGAAGCTTCTCTTATCCCACCCTGACAAGATATCCTTTCTCTGTGAGTAGCCCCATTGATTTCACAAATAAGCTAAGGCAGAGAAGTCTAGCCCATAGTCAATGCCACAGGGGAAGGAATTTTCCTGGGCACCCTCTGGGCCATCTCTGCCAAGGTGCAAATGCTGCTCCTTGAATTTTGAAGCCATGAGCAAAAGACAATAGCCCCATCCTAGCTGACCCCTCCTCTCTCCTGAATTTCCTTTTCAGGGTTAGGCTGGGAGAGAAGCTCTAGAGTCCAGACACACAGATCCCAGTCTGCTGCCGAGGCATCAAGTGGTGGAAGTGGGGACCATATAACCTCTCCCTGTAACTCTGCAATCTCTGCAACTGCTCACAGCAGTTCCTGATTTACTGAGGGGGGAGTCCGCCTTTTTTTTTTGCCTTTGTATGAATTTCTTCCTGGGACAAGAGGTCAGAGCATGCTGGGTGTTGAGTTGATGAAGGCTAATTAAAAGGAAAAAATAATAAGAATAATAATAATAAAGGCAGATGCCTCCAGTCTCATCCAGTACCTTCCCAGTTTCAAGATTTGTGGGTGGGGGTGAAGCTAGAAAAGGGAGGCTGATGTAAAGTAAGGAACAGCCTTTTAGGAACACGAGGAAGGAAAAGTCCAAAGACTAGTTGCAGCCATGACTAAGGAAAGATGCAGCAAAGGTTTTGGCACATCACCCTTCTGACCAGGCCTCCCTCACTTTGACAACTTCCAGCACCTCATGTCCCCCATGTTTGATTTACAGAGAGAAAAGAGAAGAGGGAGGGAAAAAAAAAAAATCCCCAAACTAGTTGTGAAATTCAGGGCCTGTTGGACTTCAGCTAATTAGAAAAAATGGGTTTCTTCCCCCACCCCCTTCACTCCCCCCCTTTCCCTTTCTTTCTTCAGCACCTTTTCTTTCAAACATTTAGTCTCAGGAGGGGGAATCCAGCCTCTTGGCTGGGCTGTTTTCAAAACACTCCTTTGAATGCTTCTCCCTAATTCACGTCTTTTGTTTTTCCGCTTTTGTGTTTGCCAGTTTGACCATATAACGTTATACATCTGGTGTATAGCTTGTTGGGGGCTTTCTTTCTCCCAGGGATCCTATGCATTCCCTATAGGACCCTCCTGGGCTTCCATTCGAGCTATCGTGTAACATAAAGGGGGCTAAAGCAGGGCCAAGGGGATGAAAGCAGGGAGAAGGTGGGGGGGAAGCAGCCAGTGAAGAGTGTGGCCGACACACACACACACACACACAAAATAAAATAAGGCGAGAGGGGAGCTGGGGGGGTGGAGGGGAAGGAATAAAAAGAGCTGAAAAGCATTCTTTTGCTCTTTCCTTTTCTCCTTGCACTGTTTCAGCCGGACCCTGCATCAGGCAGGCACTGGCCCTCTGTGGGAAAGTGAGGCAGCTACAGAATAGATAACTCATTTGAATTCCAGCAACATATTCCTAAATAAAGCAAAAGTGGCAAAAGGGAGAGGGGCTGGAGTTGGGGGCTGTGGAGAGGGAAAGATGAGGGACAGGGAGCTGGGGGCAGTGGCTGGTGGGAGATGTGAGGCTGCCCCAGCTCCTGCAGCTGGGACCCACATCCCATCCTTTCCCATCCCATCCCCTGAGCCCATGGGCCAGCAGCCCCTACTCAAGCCTGGCTTTTCCCCATCCCCTCCCTTTCTGCTGAGAAAACAGGAGTTGGCTGAGCAAGTTGGATTCTTGCTGTTTTTGGCCATATCCTTCATTGTGGCTGCTGCAGCTGCTGGTGTTTATTGTTGTGGTTGATGCTCCTCTTGGAGATGGTTGTGGTGGGGTGTGGGAGCATGGCCAGACCCACACCCACCCTCTTAGCTGTACCAGCCACACTTTGCCCATCCTCTCTCCTCTAGGGATGCCAAACAGGGGGGCATTGCCCACCCTCCAGACTCCCTGGACAGCCTCTGTTCAGTAGTTTAACTCCTTTCCTTGTGTCCATTTTAGAGATGGGGAAACTGAGGACTGGGTGATGTTAAAGAGCTCAGCCAAAAACTCACCCAAGAGATGCTGTTTGGGCTCCAAGTGACAATTAGAGCTTCTTCCCAGCAACCTACCCATCTCCTCATCTAAAAAAAAAGAGAGAAAAAGTGATGTTTTGTGCCAAAGGAACTGAGAAACCTGCTCAGCTTCCCTCTTGAAACACTTGCCTTTGGTCCTGGTGGGAAAAAGGGTGTATTGTGTTATTTTCTGAAGTGTATGAAGTCCTTATATAGGATTTATTTATTATATACATATCAGATGGTTGCGATTTATAGGGCATTTTAGAATTCAATTACATACATAATTGCCTATAATAAATTTATAGGCAGCTGGACAGATGTAGCCAGCCATACTGTAAACAATAATTATATATATAAATATATGCATGCACACCTGTAAATATGCATGTGTGCACATATATATAAAGCTAAAATATGGGCATGGCAGGTTTTTCTCATCTCCTGGCTTTTGCAAAGAGTTTCATTCACTTTGCTGTTCATTGACCCAGACATATGCAGGACAGATGCATATGTTCTCCTCCACATCCTCACTGAGATTCCGACAAAAGTTCTATCAAGAATAAAAGTTCTAAAAAAGTTCACAGTTTTTAATCTGTGGATTTTCTTTTTTCTTTCTCCATTTTTCCCCCTCCCTCCATTTTTTTTTAAATTTTGTACAATGAAAAAGTCCCCCTGACATAAAGCATATGTAAACCGCATGGAGACTGCATAGGTTGCATAAATTATTAGGGGGAGGGGACAGATTCCTGCCAAAATGAAGTCTGTTGCTGTCACACCGCTGTGTAAAACCACAGAGCTCCAAAATGGAAATTAGGAGAGATTTACAGAGATTCCCCTAAGCCGGCATCATTGATGTTTGTAAGGATAGGATTTGGCCCTGAGTGAAAAATCTGATTTATTGAGTCATTGTGACTGAGGAACTTGCGAGCAACTGAAAAACATTTCCCTTTAGGGACCACAAATCCAAGCCTCCTTTCTCCTTCCTCCTCCGCTTTAACTATAGTCTCAAAGACCTTTTTTCTTCCCTAAAATTTAGTAAACACGCCAGATTAAATGCAGCCTATCCAAATGAACCTCTGGCTGCATCAGGAGAGGGCTCCCATTCAGCCTGCCTGAGCAGGGGCACAGGGATGCCCTCAATAATGAGACCCACCACCTTCAACGACCTCCATGTCCTCCAAATATTTGCAGCTCTCAGGAGCCACAGCAGCAGGTGAGAACATGGTGGCTGCTTAGAAAAATAAGGCTTTGCCAATTGAACAACACCCTTTAAAATTTCAGCTATTAACAAGTCTTTACAGAAACAGGAACTGCCAGTAACAAACTTGATTTCTAATGTCCCCTAGGTAATAATAACTCTCTAATTTGACTGTGTCCCAACTGGCCTTGTACAGCAGTTATTGCTTGAAGGGTTTGGAAGGGGTTTTTTTTCATGTTGTTGCATTATTTTTTTGTCTTTTTTTTTTTTTTTTAAATTTTGTTTTGTTTTCCAGCAGAGAAGTCTCACTTTTCTTTGGAAGGAGGTGGGGGGAGTGGAGGGCAGCAGCCAGGACACACACATGTGGAAATTTAATGTGAGAGCTGCACACTGGAATGAAGATGTTGGGTTTGGCATGAAGATTGCAATCAGCTGGTTGCTTTGACAATGCTCCTGCTTTTCAGGGAGTAAGACAAGACCAAAAGGATTAGGATGTCAAGCCTGTCCTGTCATCTTTGGGGAATGGAAGGGGGCGGGAGGGGGAGAGGATGGAAGGAGTCGCCTTTTTTGGTTACTTCTTCACAAGGCCCAGAGGGCAGAAACCTTGATGGTTAATTAAGGCCAACCTCAGCCCATCACTGATCAACGAAGTCCTGCTTTTGAAGACAAGCATTGCAGCAGGGCTCCACGGGTAATCACCCTGCCCGAGTAGGAATTTATCTCAAGAGGCTTTCATGTGTGACCCCCCGCACCAGTCGAACGGATGGCTGCACACTTTGGGAAAGGCAGGAGCCTTCTCCCAGGCAGCTGTCAGGAGATGCAAGAGGACCTGGAATGAGCTGACTTAAGCAAAATGTATTTAAAAGGCTAAAGGTAGTGTGAGGCCTGCAATTCTCTGCCATTGTTGGAGCAGAAGGGAAACATTGCTGCCTCTCAACTGTTAAAAAAGATGTGGCTTCTGTATATGCCTTTGCATCCATCTCTGTTTAACTATGTTGTGCTCCTGAGTCCAGGGTAAAGCCTAGTCAGCTAATGGCAGCAAGATCCGGGTGCTTTGGTTGTGTTTTGAGATAGAATCATAGAATCAGAAAATTGGAAGAGACCATCAAAGGTCACCTGCTTCAACTCCCCTGCAGTGAGCAGGGTCATCTTGCACTAGATCAGGTTGCTCAGAGCCTCATCAAGCCTGGCCTTGAATGTCTCCAGGGATGTTGTGTTGAAGCAGGAATCTGAAAAGTAAGAACTGCTGCTGCCACCAGATGGAAATAGCACGGATCAGGCTTATTTGTATGAAAAAATTAAAATCAGTCACATCCACTGCAGACTGGCTTTAAGGAAATCCCAGAGCAGAGCCAGCATCCCTTGGTCCTGGACAACTGTTGTGACATTGCTGGGGTTTGAAGGAAGGAATGAGCTAGGGCTTGGTTTAAATCCCCAGAGGCAGAAGCAGTTCAGAGTGAACAT
The DNA here is from genome assembly GCA_013400935.1 of Turnix velox. Taxonomy (NCBI): domain Eukaryota; kingdom Metazoa; phylum Chordata; class Aves; order Charadriiformes; family Turnicidae; genus Turnix; species Turnix velox. Next base: position 16,098 of record VZTY01004643.1, read on the forward strand.
CTCCAACCCTGTAGCCACTGTAAGAGGCCAGCCCCTTTGTCCTGGAGTAAAGGATTCATCTCTCTGTCTCAGCCACATCCTTGTGCTGGCCACATATTCTGTTGTCATCTACAACTAGTAAAATTAAACAAGCAAACACTGACTGTGCTGGAGTGAGTGAACTTTTCTTTGCTAATGTCCGTGCAATGTGTCTGCACGACACATGGTGTATCCTTTCCATTTCCCAAATGGATGACCTTTAGCTTTCCAGCTTTGTCAGGAGGATATAACACAATTTCCCAGAGATCAAGCTCACATGCAAAAAACTGCCTGTGAGTGGGAACATGAACACGGGGACAAGAATTTCACATAAACACCAAGATCAAAACTTCACTGGTCTGAACAGGCAGGAAAAACAGGGGTAGAAAATTAGATTGACTGGGGTCATTTGTGTGAGTATCTAGAGCTCCTTCCTACATAAGAATTTCTTCCAGTTGCCTTAATATTCCAGTTCTGCCAATTCCTAAAGTAGCTCCTAAAGTCCCAGCTCCTGGAAGCGTGTGGTTACATGGTCTCACCTTTGATTGTACTGAAGTACATCTCTAAACATTTTAAATTCAGGAAAAATATGGGAACATGGTTTCTGATGGGTCAGAATGCAGATTAAATGAATCTCACTTCCTTCAGCCCATTAAAAATAATGTAATATTCAATACTTTACTACTCAAGTGTAACAACATGGCTCAGAAGATGACTTCATATAATAAATGTAAATTTTTTTCATCTAATTTATTTGAAGGTTTTAATCTGACAGCAGAAAGGTCTCACCTTTGATTGTACTGGGGAAAATCAACACCACAAACCCTTTCTTACCCTTCCTATTTCTGCTTGTTACTGGTACATAGTTACTGCTCTCCTGCACACACTGTGCCTGGAGTAATCCCTAGAAACAAAGATGGCAGTGATATTTTTTTGCAAACCTTCCTGTTGGCTTTACAGCAAAGACACTTTTCCTTCAGTTTTCTTTTGTCCTTATTTTTATATCTTAGATCTCACTGTGTCAGAAAAAAAAAAAAAAAAGCAAAATTTGTAGCCTCTCAATAAATGAGGTGAACTACAGAAGCCTCCTGTTCGGGGAGGGAAATCGCTTCCAGTTAAACAAAGAAATTTAGGGTCTTCTGCTTTTCATGAAAATACCATACATATGGCCTTTGAAATTTGTCACTGAAGAGTGTTTAGCTCTAAGGTAAAATCCAGCACTTTATAGCATTTCAGCTGCAAGATTCTTGCTTTTTTATTCCTCTCCTCTTTTTTTTTTTGGCCTGCAGCCCAATGTGAATGTATGATCACTAGCACAATAGTTAAACATCTGAGTCGTTTTGAAGTGCCTTCAACATTGCAATGATGTGATAGGCTTTTTTTTTTCCCCTGTCAACTAGGCGATTTATGGAAGGAAATTCAGCTTTCCCCCCTAGTGGTCGTGAGGAAAATCCAGCAGGAGCTGCCTGGTCGATGCCTAAGCATCTCCTTAGCTGTTGCTTTACTGCAAACGTGCCTGGAGGTACCTATCTCTGCAACCATTCCTGGCCATTGCAAAGAGTTGGGAATTTTGTGGTGGCTTTTTTGTTCGTTTGTTTGCTTTATTTTAAATGGCTGAATATGCTATTTCAATAAATTTATCCTGGAGACCAAAAGAAATAATTAGGAAAAAAAAGAAATACACAAAGTTAAAAAGAATGCCAAGTAAAAATGAAGAGGAGAACAACTCAAGACATCACTCAGACCAAGTTATGTCTCTCTGCCCTTGAGAAGTGCATGGCTTCTGCCCTTGTAGAGTGGATGGAGGGGGACTGCTGAGAGGCTAGGTAGGACTTTTTGGTTGGGTCCAGGATGGCAGGACTGGGAGTAATGGATGCAAATGTGAAGTGGAGAGATTTGGGTTGGATAGAAGAAAGAAGTTCTTTACTGTGAGAGTGGTGAGACACTAGAACAGGTTGCCCAGATGGGTTATGAGTGCCCTGTCCCTGGAGGTGTTTGGGGCCAGGCTGGGTGAGGCATTGGGCAGCCTGGTCTGGTGGGAGGTGTCCCTGCCCATGGCAGGGGGGTTGATGATCTTTGGGGTCCCTTCCAACTCAAACCGTTCTATGATCCAGTGGCTTCTCACTACAAGCATTCATGTGTGGATTTTTGGGTGGTGAAGGACTCAGGGACACAGCCAGTCTAGCCCACAGATATTGCTGCTGCAGGCAGTAGGTTGTTTCCCTGGGACTACATCACTTCTGAAATGAGCTAGAGATCAAATGCATTTCTGGCAGTAAATGACAGAACCACCCTGAAATCACAAATCTCCAAGGCACTGAGAAGCAAACCTTCAGGAGAACAAGACAGGCTAAGGGCTTGCATGAAGATACTGTGCTTTTGGGTGGGTATCCCCACCTCTGGCAACTTGTTCATCTTGACCCTCAACTCTCCTTTCCTCTTCACTCATTAAAAAGCTCTGAAGGACTTGGGATTCCTCCAAGCCCAGAACAGGAAAGTGCTGAAATTGCTCACATTTTCACAGGCTGAGAAAGATGTTTCCCATCAAACTCCACCCAGATGTACAGCCATTTGTGCTGCAGGGCTGACTCAGGCTCAGTGAAGCCACCAGGAAAAGATTCCCACTGGTTAGAAATGGCTTTGCCCTCCCCAAAATGTGGCATCATTTTTAGTTATCATCGGCTGCATCCTTTTGTAATTATCCTTGTGAGAGGCGTAACTATGCCCCAGAGGGCTCTTCGAAGGACGGAAAAGCCAGTCATTCCTCAAGCAGCAGGACCTAATGAAGGCTTGCCTCAGGGACATTCCTCTGCCCTGATTCTCTGATGTCTAATAAAGGTTGTGTTCACAAGACAGCCCACTCTGCTCCTCCATTAACATCACTTCTGTCCTCTGCTTGGTGGCTTATTCTCACTATGCCTGTGGCAGTATAAAAACTTGGAGACCACTGCTACTTTCCACTAGATAAAGCTGAAGGCAGGCAGAGGTTTCAGTAACAATTAGAAAGGCAGCAATGGATACATCTTGGGAAATGAGGCTAAAAACGGGAAAGAAGATTCCTCTCCTTAAACTGTGGTGGGAATTTTTAATTCCATTGGCTTCTACAAAGAGCTGGCAGAGGGAGGAGTAATGTCCCCAATCTGATAGTCTTTGACCAGGGTGAAATGCCCCTATCTCTTCACATCAGGAGAAAGGGATTACAGCTTCTGTCCTTGGTGAGTCAACCTTGAGTGAGCAGAGCTGTCCCTGGCACTGTATCCACGTACTGCAGGGATTGAAGGAGGTGAAGAGGAGCCTTCTCTGGCTTGTAGGATAACACCAAACTCTTCTGTTCTCCAATCAGAGGACTTCAGTCCTCCTACCATCTAGACCATACTACCACACTACTTCAACTTTACAGATTGAAAACATGTTTGCAGGAAATGCTGCAGTAAACACCAGGTCCTTATGCAGAGCATAAATTCTTTTCCCTTTCTCTGATGTAATGCTGATATTTGGATGTGATGCTGATATTTGGAGGCCACTGGAGCTGGGAAAGGACCCTGCAAAGCCCACTTGGCTGGGTCTGATAAGTTACGAGGAGAGACATGAAGTTTTCCTCAGGCTTGTCTTTGATAGACACTCTTGGAATTTGTCGAAGGACGTCCTGCTGGTATGCTTGAAAGACTGGTGAAGTAATTTTCCCTCTGGAATTTCTGTCTGGATTCAAGGCTTACTGGGTGCCATCAGCACTATGTAAAACTTTATGCTTCCCTCACCATTTTACATATGTAAAAGCTTATAGCCATCCATATGTATGCGTGCACACACATATACATGCACATGTATAGTCTGGATCCAAAGTTAGGCTAGTAATAAATACAACTGTATATCTCAAAGAAGGTATTTTACATGCATATGTATAAATATAAATATATACACATATACATATATATACTTCAGATCAAAAAGGTATGAGCTGGTAATAAATATTGCTATATTTTTCAAAGAATTTAAATTGATTTGATTACAATACAGCTGACATGCACTGTGCAGAAAGAACAAGCACTGGGAAAATTCATTTACTGGCTATTATAGATGAATTTCCCTGCCTGTTGTTCTTTTTCTGCAGTATGTGTCAGCTCTATGGTAATCAAATCAAGTTAAAATACCATCTTTAAAAAACATACATTCTACATAAGACTTACATCCTCCGTAAGCCAAGAAAAATATCTCAGCCTTAACCAGAGCCCTTCCTTCTTTATCCAGCTGTCTTTCAACTCCTGTGTCTCATGAAACCTGACTAGTTTTGAAGTTGGGAGTGACTCTCATAATTTTGATGTTAGAGCCAAAGGAGAGGTGTGGACTTTCACCACTCGTGTTTCATTCCAGAGGTACTTTCTTCCAAAGA
>VZTY01004643.1:27423-55648 GCA_013400935.1 Turnix velox
CTGCTCCAAAAGCTCAATGCCTTTCTTATGTCTAGAACTGGACACAATACTCCAGATGGGGCCTCACCAGAGGGACAAAATCACCTCTCTTGACCTGCTGGCCACACTTCCCTTGATGCTCACTAAATCTATTGTTTTCAAGACTTGGGAAACTTTGGCTTTTATTTTCACTGATAATCCAATAGCTGTTACTCAGTGATGGCAGAAGAATATTAAGGTGCTGGAGGAGATTCACTTTCCTTATTGTCATTCAAAGGTCTTCTGCATTTGCAAGGTTAGAGAAAGTCAGAGGGTTTTTTTTCCTAAAGAAGGACCATGAGTCACTACTCAAGTTTTTTTCTTCCCTGCTGCTCAATGTAGATACATTATCACTTACTTTGTGTCTCAATTACCTCCTATCACTCCTTTAAGTGCTAATTTCAGAGTCAAGAGTTCAAGTCCCTGTCCAGGCAAAAGTATTGGGTTGATGGTTGGACTCGATGATCTAGAAGGTCTCTTCCAAGCTAGGTGATTATTATTACCTCTTAAAATGGCCACGTTATCCATGCCTCAAAAAAACCCCCAAACCTCAAAACTTCTGATTAGGAAAATAAAAGCCTCATTTTACTCCCTGAGGACTAAAACTGTGAGAAACTTGTTGGTTTCCTTACAGCCATATAGGAAATCTGTGGAAGAGCAAGGCCCTGGGCTCAGCTCTGCCTGGAATCCCGCTTACATTTTATACCCCAGTTGATTTTTCATTACTGCAGTAGTTACCTCCTAATCTAATGACAGTTACTCCACTCACTGGGGGTGTGTAAAGACCAATTCATTCCAGATTGGAAAGTTCTTTGAGAACCCCTGAATGGAAGGTGCTATAGAAGTGCAATGTGTTATTAATAATCTCTCCTATCTGCATAAATCTCCATTGAATCCTCCCTGGTATCATTAAAAGTAAAATAATCCCTCAGCACAGTTGAAGAGCTCAGACCTTCTTTTCCCTTTGTAGGTGTCTGGCTGTTCACTAAATGGGAAAAAAAAAAAAGAAAAAAAAAAGGCCACACAAAACGCTGACATCTTTTTGTGACCCTCGCAGAGCTACGTGGAGCTAATGAGTTTGTTTTCACTTTTGTAGATGAAATTTCCAGGGGCGGAGGGAACCAGGGGTGGTGCTGGGAAACCACGGCGCAACTCCCCGGGAACTTGGCTGAGACCACCAAACTTGTTTCATGTGTGGCCTTCCCCCCTTTTGCCTCATTGGCTCAGGATTATTTAATGAGCCTTCTGAGAAACCAAGCTCTGAAGTCCCTGAAGCTGGAGAAGGATCGGTGCAGCACTCTCTACTACCAGACCACACAGTTCTCAGGCTCTCTTTGCAAGATGCCACAACCACTCCTTTTCCCTTCAGCAGCTGATGGTGAAAGTGGGGAGAAGGAGAACAATAACAAAACAAAATTGCTTCCCACAGCTGAGAAAATCACCCTCCCTTTATGACTTTTTTTTTTTTCCCCTTTAGGAAAGGAATAAATAAAAGGGAAAGAACCCAAATGGGATCTCTCCCTCTTCAAACACACAAATGATCTGATGTTAGCAGTTGGGATTTAACATCTGTCTGGTGGTTATGTGATCATAACAGATGCTGTGTGCAAACGTTTCCTGCTAGCTTTGTTTTGGTTAATATTGTTTGTGTAGCACATTGGATTGTGTTCAGCTGAAGGGATATAAGAGGGTGTTTTTGTTTCCCCCTCCCTTCCCCAAATTCTGCTCAACTTCAAGCATCCCCATCATCTTTTTTTTTATAAAGCAATTGGAGGTGGGGGTGGAGGGGAAGAGGGTCATGGACTGATGTCATGTGGAAAGTGATGTCATACTGTACTGATGAAATGGCAGTCCACACAGGTTTTCAGATGCTTTGATGTTATGTTAGGCCTTTTTCCTCTCCATTAGGCTGCCCTTGGGTCCACTTGGCCATGCAGCTGGAAATAAATACGAGGATACTGTAATGAATTTTGCTGTGCAACTGGAGGATCCTGGAGCTCAAGTGCTCAGGATTTCCATTGTTCTTTCTGAGAAGCTGTGTTTCCAACTGGGGCCAGATGGATGCTGACACTGCACTCTTCAAAGGCATGAAGGCTTCTCTTCTTTGAGGTATTTTTATACTACTTCTACTGCTGGTGAAACTGAGGCACAGAGTGGTATTGTGAGAACATCTGCAGCATGACAAGGAGCTACAGGGTTCTCGTCCTTCGTCTTTATCTCTCTTCCTTTAAGTCTTACATATATAGACTTGTTCCTACCTGGCTGTGGGACAGATGCTGTATTTCCACAGTTTTGCCCTATCACCTTGCTACACTGGCATTCAGCCAAGCAGTGCTGCTCTCCACAAGGCTCCCCTGGCAGATCTGAGCCTCTGAAGTGGTTTAGCACAAGGACTCTCCTTCTGCAGAGCACAGCACCTCACTGTCTGTGTGCCACCCACATCAGCACCCATCATCTGCCACCTCAGCCTATAAAGCATTCTTAAGAGGTCTTTATTCTTCAGCCTAAAATAATCACTACTAATTCATGTCACTGAGAATAAGTGTCCTTTTTTTCCTGTCATCATAACCTTGTAAAACCCTCCTTGAAATTACACATTCAGTAGAAGAGTTTGGTACCCAAGGGCAGGAGTTTTGGGAGCTCTGGATGACACTCTAGAGTAAAGGACCTACTTTGCCAGGACTCTATGAGCTAGCAAGTAGATGAACTTGTAAAAGATGGCAGGTAGGGTATGTGAGTGGTTGTTCAAATCTGCTCAGCCTGAGGACAGGCATCATTCCTTGATCTCTGTCCTTTTACCAAATGTTTCACTTTATCTTCTCTCCCTTTGTCCTTTGTTGTGGTTGTTTGTGTATTAACATTTAACAATCAGTTCTAGCCAAAAAAAAATTAAAAAAAAAGAAAGAAAAAGATAAAAATTATTCACATTAAATAAAGTCTGGGCAAGCTTTTGCAGCATGGAGGGACTGGGAGTGTTTTCACTATAATTACTTTGAAATATGCCTTCCTTTTCCTGGAAAAAAATGAAATACCAGTGAATGAAATACCCAGCTGGATGCCATAAAAGTTTTTGTTCAGTAACTGTCTCAGCCACAAATAATCTATATAAAATCAAGTAATCTATTTTAACTCCCCTGTGCCTCAGTTTCCCCAACCTCAATTGTTCTTGATTGCCTCTTTTAATAAATAGCTATGATGAATCAACATTTTCAGTGGAAACTCTTCATTTCAATATCCTTCTCCCACGTTTTCCCACCACTCATACAATTATTCTTCATGCAACTTTTTAGAAGTGCTTCAATTTATTGCATTGAGCTGCTCAAATATTGTGGTGGAGAGGGTTACACAGAGGTACATGGCACTTCTTTGATGAAGTTGGTGTCTTTATAAAAATAGCACAATTAATTTTGTATGTGAGGAAAGCAGTTGCCTTCTATGGTCTAAATTAAAGAGTTTTTTGGAGAAGAAAGGACAAGAGCCATGGCCACCTAAGTGCTCAATAGGAGGATAAATTATATGAATGTTACATTTATGGGCTCTAGCTTATCTCCAGTGTGATGGGAGTCAGTTGGATATTAAAATTCATCCAACTAACTGTGACCACACACATAGTTCATTGGAAAGGAAAAGTATGTTTGTTCAATTGTGCTTCCATCTCCAAAACAGCCTTAGCCTTGTTGGGCGGCCAAGGTCAGGAGTATCTACAGACATCTCCTTCTGGTCAGGAGGGAGGGAGGTGGTGGGTCTGGGGGATCTCCCACATTGCTAATGTTATCTACTCACTTCCAGAATGTTGCAACTCAAACAAAGATTGAGAGAAGTGCAATATTTTAATATTCAGTGTTTAGCTGTGTTAAGGGATGGAGGAAACACCTTGGCAGAGCAGTGTGGAGGAAATCATTCCTCCAGGGCTTGGTACCATACATCTGTGACTAACCAGTGAACCTCCATATCCACAGCAGTGCCTTGGCCAATGTTAAATCTACTGAGAAAAGGCTTTAGCTAAGTCACCTGCAACAACGTACCAGGCAGGATATCCTCACAACTGGCTATTTCTCGTGTCACCAAGCATATAAAATTATTCCACATGTTGGCATCCTCTAATTCAATAATCTAGTAATATAAATTTAGATAATAGACATTAATGCCATGTTTCAAAATACACCCACAACATTTATTTCTCTCTCTCTCTCAGGAAAGGGGGAAAAAAAGAGAAGCACCACACATTGTGAGGGTGAAATAATAAAGCCCATTCTCATCTAGAAAAAAGAATCATTATAGGAGGATGGTAATTTACTTTATATGACCTTCAATTGATTATTCTGGGCCTGCTACACAAATATCACAGGAGCTATTGATCGTAAAACCTACCAAATAGATCTCTAATAGCTTTTACTGAGGAAAAATAATTATGCTAGCACTGTGGTCAAGCACACATAAACCAATGTGGAGGTATTAATGTATAGTATTATTACCCATCTGTCTGAGAAGTATGAGGAGGACACTTTGCAGTAACACACTATGTCTAAGCACCATGAAGGCTCAATATCTGGCTAACAATTATGGCCAGTTATGCTGAAAAATTGATTACTGTAAGTAAAAGCTAAGACTGGAAAGCAGAGGCTGAAGCTAGCTTAATAAAAGTAAAATAATAACAACCATCATCCTAATTGTGGAAGAGTCCTGCTGTCTTATATACTTGGAGTTGAAAATTGAATTTTCCTCTGGTGCCTGAGGCAGGGTGTCATTTCAGAAGCAAAGGTGTCCACCTTGGCTGGCCTGGAGATATGTGATCAATTCCTGTAAAAGGCCAGGTTGTCTCAGGAAAGAACAAACAATCCATTTCAAAGGAAAAGGACATGAGTCAGAAATCCACCATCCCTGCCTCAAAAACCCAAGCAGTACCTAAACTGCGCAACGAGAAACCTTGGGAAGGACTATTTGCCACGGCATGGAGCAATAGGAGGAGGGGCAGTGTTTTGAAACTAGAGCAAGACAGATTTAAATTTAACATTGTGAAGAAGTTCTTCACCTTGAGGGTGGTTAGACCCCGGAAGTGCTGCACAGAGGGGTGATGGAGGCCCCATCCCTGAAGACATTCAAGGCCAGGCTTGCTGAGGCTCTGAGCTACCTGATGTAGTGCAAGATGTCCCTGCTCACTGCAGGGGGTTGGACTACATGTCCTTTGAAGGTCCCTTCCAACTCAATGATTCAATGATTCTATGCTAATGAGCTGCACCTTTGTGAAAGTTTGGGGGTCTGGCAGGGAGGAGTGTTGTGGTGGGCACAGATTGCAATGAGGCTTGTTGCTGCTGGTACTTCTAAAGAAGCCGATTCCCATGTGGAGATCTGGCGACGGCTTTGCAAACTGATTTCATTGGCAGAAGGATCAAAACCTAAACGCTGTCTCTGTGCCATGATGAAAACTTTAGATTATCTCTCTCTCTCTTGCCATATGTATAGATTTTAAGGCATGTCAACTTGAAAAACAGCTTGATTTTATATAAATCTTATTAAAATGTAAGTAAAGTTATTGTAACTCAAAGGAATTAGAAGGAGAAGTATATTTTCCTCTGTTTTTTGTTTGTTTTGTTTTTTTTTTTTTTTAAGTTTGGTTCCCCTGTGCTCTTTTGTGCAGCTCATTCTACTGTTTCTGTTACAGTAACACAGTTCATCACTTTCCTTTATTTCTCTGGGTCTCATTTTTTCAGAGTAAGTAAATCAAATTAAAAAATATAAAATCACCACAAAACTTTTTCTCTTAATAGAGGAATGAAAATGTGAATTTTTGAATGATGGAAGAATGCTTTATGATTTGGTGTTTATCTACTGTATTTTTAATGTATTAAAAATTACCAGATTTCAAGATATCAAAGTCCCTTCAAAATTAGTATTATGTAGCATCCTGGCATTCCAAGGTAATGCCTGAAGGACGATTTATAATCAGACTACCAAAGCAATTGTTCTGGTTTTTTTTTTCCTTTATCTGGGAAGCAAGTAATAATTAGTGGAAGACTAGCATGGAAAGCTTGTTCCCTTTTTAATAAAGCCATGCACATGCAATCAAAAATGTAGAATGTAAGGATGCTAAGCTCAAGGGATCCATACTAAAGAAGGGAAAAAAAATGCTAATTGAAAGAAGTGCTGAGAGAGAGAAAGACAGAGGAATGCTTTTCATTCCCAATTTTGGTCTGAAAGCAGACAGATTGCACTGTATCATCCTCCAAGCGAGGCTCTGGGACTGAACTGGGGTTCAATCTCAGAGTTCACCAGTAATTCATCCCGTGCCAGGAGTGACATCACGGAGGCAGAGCCCAGGTTGGCGAGGGCTCTCCCAGCCTTTCAGAAACAATATGGTTCAAATGTTAATTTCTCTTCCTTTTGGTTTGTACCAGTTTGTGCTGTTAACAAAGTAACACTCAAAGGCTGGAGTCACTACTATCTTTGTGAATGATTTATGATTTGCACTCTAGAGATAAGCAATTTCCATGCCAAAAATTAGTTTGGTTTTTTTTTTTCTCTTTTTTTTTCTCTAATTTTTTTTAAGAGGCAGCAGACTGTCATTGCTATAAGTGAAAATAATCATTAGCAAGACCTCTGCTGTTTATTGGGGCTGTTTCACTTTTGATTCTGCATGGGCACAGGCGGTGAAGGGCTGTTGGACCCAACTCAGTGGATTTGTATCAATAATGAGTTTGGCTCAGAGTGTGTGCACATCCCAATCCTGCAGAGCATTGCCTAGACCTTCTTTGATCTTGGTTTAAAATCAATAGGATGGCTTAGGTATACCAGGACTCACCAAAACAAATAGGCCTTCTGCAGGGACACAAATGGCATTATTTCAGGCAGACAAGGAACACTTTGAGCTTTTCTCTTTATCCCCCTCCTAAAAATCTTGGGTTTGACAACTTTTCATGTCTTGGGTATGATAAGGAAGACAGTCAGTCGTCCTTCCTGGAAAGGAAGATGCAGAACAATATAGTTTATCTGTACTCAAGACATACTTTTCTTCTATCTCTGAGGTGTTTACGTGGTTTGAGATTATTTTTGTCCCATAAAACACAAAAGCCAAAGAGCTAGGAATCTCAGCTTTGGAAAGCTTTGTAAAATATTAAGCTTTTCAGCAGATGAATATTAAAGGTACTTATTTTTGATGTTTCATCAGGAAACTATGAGTCAACTGGCAGCATGTTTCTCATTCAGTGATTTTTTTTCTTCAAAATGACATGAATTGCAATACACCATGTAACAAATACACCTCTGGTATAATAATTAATTTTTAAAGAAATAAATCACTTAAAATATGCACAAAAGGGCTCATTTTGCCACTGTATTAATTAAAACCAGCTGAAATTATCCAGAACTTTAATTTAGCTTCAAATTCAGCTATGTCCTGTCTTGACATATTACAATCTGCAGAATATTTAAGGACAAAATTACAGCTGCTCTTAGAATAATGCAGCTGAAGGGCAAGTGTCATCAGGAACTGTAAATAGAAATTTTTTTTAAAAAATCTCATTTAAAAAAAAATTTAGAAGATTTAGAAGAAAAAGATGAGACTCTCCAGGAACACTTGACCAAGAAGTTACATTTCTGGAGAACTGATATTCCAAATATCATTAAACACTGACTTTTGCTGGGTTTATTGACCTGTTTTCAGTGGTTCAAATAATTTTCAAAGAGAAATGAGATTCTGGGAGAAAATTTATGGGCTTATTCCTGAGCTCTGTTGTGTTGATAGGTGTCTTTTCATCGGGTTTGCTGTCCCACTAACCACAGGTGTGGCTGTTACTGGGGGAAAGCACTGGGTTAATGAATCTGCCCTGCTACATGTGGACTGAATAGACAGATAGACACCAAAAGAAAATGACAACATTTAAGTGAGATGATAATTTTAAATCCAAGGATTGGAAAAATGCATTATTAAAAAATGAAAATATAACAGGGAAAAACAAGTAAGAAGGCAAACATTGAACAGAAAAGCAGTGGACACAATTTGGGAGTATTTTAATGGCCGTGTATGTTCTGTGTGGCAGGAGGAAGGTCCTTGGATAAAGGCTCTCAGTGTAGCTGCTATGGTCACAATTTAGCTGGTAGCTACAATTAACCAGGTCATTCCTTGGTAATTATATTGTCACCAAAATGTCTCACTGGCTCTCAGATGATTTTGCTCTGCAAAGGCAGCACAGGACCACCAAGGAGAACTCAATTCTCAGATGGAAAACTGTAGCACAAAATCTCCTCACTTTTCAACATCACGGACTGAATTTAAGCTGTGCCCTACATCTCAGAAAGTACAAGAGAGAGGGAAACCACCACTCCAAAAGAAAATCACTCAAGCAATATCTGTCCGTTCCTGCCTGTAAGATGTTTAGTTGATTACAAGGACACCGTTAATGGTGTTATTCTTACTCAGCAATGAGAGCGGGGTAGGGGGAGGGAAAGGAAGAGAGCACACCGGTGGCAGGTCAGGGTGCAAGGCTTTCCTGCCGGTCCCCGTCCCACCTGCCCTGGCTGATGGGTTGTGCTGGCTGTCGGAGCCGCCGCACACGCGGCAGGAGGATTTGGGGATGATTAATTGCCCTGTCTTCTGAGCAGAGAGTTGGGAGCAGCGGGGTTCTTGCTGTATGTAAATACACGTGGGCTCCAGCGCTGCACCGGCCCCCGAATGAAATGAATAAAACGACTCAACAAAAGGACTTGGACTCGGAATGTTTAGATGTTGAAGATTAGTTTCTTATTATGTCCCACTGGGAGAAAAGAATATGTCGTGTGGGAAACTGGATAGGCTTCATGTTGCAGAGAAGGGAGGGAGCTGGATCTGTCCCAGAGCGGTTCGGCTTGTGCTGCCACTGGAATCAGTTCCCAGACCCCCAAAAAGCCCAGGTGCTTACACTGGTTATAAAACAAACTCTACCAATCCAGGAGTTGAACTGAGTTCTCTGCTGTGAGAAGTGCAGAACAATATATTAAAAAAAAAGAAACCCTTCAGAATTCAAACACAAACTTAAGTAGTCTGTTTCTGCTTCTCTTACTTATATCTGACTCAAAGGAACACATCTGTTGTTACATTGTAGGACAGTAAAATCATAATAGACCCTTTTCTGAGTAAAATTATAGGCTCAGAACTCAGCAAGCAGGGAAGCATCCTGAAAACTGCAAGCAGCAAAAAAAAAAAAAGAAGAAAAGTTTGGTCTTTTTTGGTGAGTAATGTGAAATGAAACATTCCTCCAGCATTCTTCTTCCCCACAAAGATTATGACTTTTCTCTCATATTTTAATGCTCTACATGTGTATTTTTAAATTCATTTTTTGCAGCACAGAACATTTCTTGGATGGGAGTAAATCTTCCTCAATATTTTTGTAACTCCTGTGTGTGTAAAAATCACCTGCAATTTGCTAGATGAAATATTTTCTGTGGCACTGTGACAAAAGAGGGAGACCAGATGTTTTCAGAAAATTCATTTTTTAAACTGTTTGAGTTTTAGTGTTTTCTTTTTTCTCTTTGCACACTTGTAGAACAAGCTGTAAAAACAATGCTTGAAGAATGAGCTGATTTTTTAAAAAAAAAAGAAAAAATAGGGAGTCAAAGAATTTGAAAAAGGAAAGATTTTATTTTGGGTATGCTTTCACCAGAGGAGGTTATTATTTATAGGCTGCATTATATATCTTGCCTGGTAATCAGCAGTAATGTATGTCTAGCAAAAGGAGAAAAATGAATTTCGTAGTATCTTGTATTTCAGAAGAAAAAAAAATAAATTATGAAACACTTAAGAAAAAAATGAAATAAAACCAGTGATGAATCTGCAGCCTCAGAGAATCAGATAAACAAAATGTTCCAGTTAGTTACTGCCACACTCAATAGCAGTACATGAAATTGTATTACAGGCTGTGAAATGAAATAATCCCACCCTGTGACAAGCTGGCAGAATTTGCCTGAAACTCCCCAGCCTTTTAACTGGAACTTTGATCCCTTCTGGGATTGAGGTTCTGGGCTTTTGCTGAGTCACACGGACAGGAGGTTGAACACCTAATCCGGAGATAACGGAGAGGTGGTGGCTGAACCCAGGGGATCAAGGGTGTGGATTGAGCCATTCAAAGCAGGAACTTAATTACAGCTTGAGGTTGGATAAATGGTCGCCCTAAACCTGCTATTGTTTTACTGTTAATGTCTGCTTTAATACTTCCTAATTTCAGTCAGGGCGAAATTCCGTTGCCAGTATCTGACTGATGCTTGAGGATTGGAGGGAAAGGCAGGGGAAGGAATTTTTAACATAATATCGGATGGGAGGACTAGAAACATTGGATATAAATTAGAGGGGGATAGATTTAGACTAGACGTAAGAAAGAAATTCTTTACAGTGAGGGTGGTGAAATACTGGAACAGGTTGCCCAGGGAGGTTGTGGATGCCCCATCTCTGGAGGTGTTCAAGACTAGGTTGGACAGGGCACTGGGCAGCCTGGTCTAGTGGGAGGTGTCCCTGCCTATGGCAGGGGGGTTGGAACTCGATGATCTTTAAGGTCCCTTCCAACCCAAACTATTCTATGATTCTATGATTCTATGATTGGAGGTTTAAAAAAATACAGAGTTCCTACAAGAGTAGGCAATTCATTTTATTTCTTCCCACCTCCACCCCCCTTTCAAGACTGAAAATTTGCATTGCCTTTCTAAGCTACGAAGTATCATTTTAAAATGTATTCATGTTTTCTTGCACCTTTTTACAAGCGCTCCAGCACCCAGTAAATAAAAGTAGCAGCCTGTGTCCCTTTTAGCAAAAGCCATATATCTGCTCAGACTTGTAATTTGCTCCGTTTATATCCTTTGCCCTTGAACTCTGGTTATTAACGCAATGTTTCTCCAAATGATGCCATATAACTCTGCTCCCAGCACATTCCTACTGACACCACACAAACAACAAAGCCAGCTGAAAAAGGGAAAAGGAAAAAAAAAAAAAAGAAGGGGGGAAAAAAAAATAAAAAGAAGAAAGGAAGGTGAATTGCATGTGATGGAGAACATTACTCAGAATGATATAAGTTACAGAGTTTCTGGTGTTACCGGGGTGGAACGTGGGTTAGAGACCTCAGCCTGCCTGTGACCACCTCTCCTCCAAAAATCTTCTAAATGGCTTTCAGCAGCCAGTTACCTGTATTCAGAGATAACCTCTTTACACTGAGTAGACATCCTGCTGAGGGTCTGCTGTTGTGTAGGAGAGAGACAGGCTGTCACAGCAGTAAAAACTCCCACCTCGCTGCAGCGGGACTATTGATCGGGCTGAAGAACTTGCAGCACACTGTTGAAAAGGACAAGAAAAAAAAAAAAAAAAGAGATAAAATAAAAATGGGGTATCAACAGGTAGCCAGGGTAAAAACATTCTTCCAGGAAGAAATGAAATAGCTGTGGCAATGTTTTCTCAGTCAGCAAGCAGTGTAGAAATCCAAGGGGCAATTAGTATTGTTTGAAACACTTTGGCTGTATTATCAGTGAAAAAAAAAGTCCTTCGCCTCTCTGCCTCCTTCTTAATCTTCATAAAGGAAGGATTCTGCTGAAATACAGATCTCTAGATGCATTGCATCTACTTTCCCACTTAGTTTCATTAAATACTAAGATACTATGGCACCATCTAAATATTGACTGATTTTTATTAGTCTTTCCATATCTGTCTGGCGAGCTGACAGTAAGGCCTCAGGCAGGGATCTGGGCTCACTTTGATGCCAAGGAGTTCTTTAATAGCAGGGACAAATCATTATCCTTTAATGTGATTCCATTTCTCTTCTTACCTTGTCTGATCTGTTTAGATTACAAGGTCTTCTCAACAACAAATGGAGTCCTGTGTGTCTGCAGGACTTTGGCTGGTATCTGAATGTCCTACTAGCTTGTAGAGTGGAAGATAAAGGGCATTCCTACATCAAGAAAATGTGAAGAAAAAGGTGTAAACTACCCTGGTGACACCACAGATTTCAAGAACAAATTGAAAAGGGAGCGGTTCCTTTTATATTTTAAAAATGCAGGAGATATTGCAAGGACATTCATGTTTGTGGAAATTTTGGCTTAATTTCTTTGGGATTGCTTTCTGATAAATCTCAAATCTCTGATCTATTGAATGCACTGTGAGATTGGAAACCTGGTCATTCTCCACCTCCTTCCCCATCTGTGTCCATTTGGCACAACTTGTAAGATCCTAGATTGCATCCTGTAGCTTTCATGAAATAATTCTCCAACTTAAAACCAGCCCGTTTTTCTGGGTTAGTTTTGGTTATCTGGTATTTTGTTGGTTTTCTTGCTGGGGGTGCAGAACGTGGAGGTGGTGGGTGGGGAGGAATATCAGGAAGAAATCACTGATTTCACAGTTGGAATGCAATAACACGGAATTTCTCTAACTTTGCTGTGTTCTAGGAGATTGTTCTGGTGGCACAGTTTTAGCAGCACAGGGAGATTGATCACAGAACCACTGGAAGCAACAAGCAGAGCAGAGCAAATGCCAGAGGAGACGAAATGTTCAAAAGAAGCTCTATGAAGATTTATTTAGTTATAAATACATTTGCTTTGATTGTATTTTCTCCCCTTCTGCTTCCAGGAAACAACTTCACTGTCAGGAATACTCAGAGAGCAGCGTGGGTATTTTAATTTATTAGTTCAGTTACTTTAAAGAAAAGAGTAGAGAAAATTCCCAGAAAACTAATTCTGATGTCATAAATATTTGAATGGAACCTAAATTCTCAGAGACACGTCAGCAGTTAAAGACCAGCAACTCCTCTCAGAATCAACCAAGTCAAGCCTAGACTTGTTTCTCCAACTGATTCAGCCACAGAATAATGTGAAATAATTAAACTGTGATCTATCAATACATGCAGAAAACCCTATCTTCCAGTTGACTCCCATGGAAGTTAATTTTAAAATTAATTGTGGCTAAAATTAAACAGTGTTAGACTTGTTGTAACAGCAGGAATGGACATGTTTCCTGGTTGCTGCTCTGCTGGGCTCTTTTCATTCTTCTTCTGCTGCATCTATTTCTCTTTACCTTTTCTATGGCAGGGGGGTTGGAACTAGATGATCTTTAAAGTCCCTTTTAACCCAAACCATTCTATGATTGGTTTGACTGTGGACATTTACTTTTAGGGAAACAGTAAAATTCAATTTTGTCCATAGTTCTGAGCCAGATCATGCTGTTTTCTTTTTGCATTTGGATGAATTTTCCATTTTGAGCTCTCTGCGTGTGAGAGAGGGAAGTGGAAGCAGAGAGCTCAGCACAGTTATAGTCTAAAAAAGAAATCCCCAAATTTTAAACCAAACCAGTCAGCTTGACAAAAGCTCATTGCAGTGGATTTCCATGTTAGCCAGGTCAATACAAGATGACAGACTGAAATACAGTATGTGACTGATGAAAGACATTTTTTTGGCAAAATGTTATCCTTGAATAAAATTTAATTAAAAGATACCTTCCATTGGGTTGTGTCTCTTTTTTTCTTCCTTTTTTTCTTTTCTTTTGGTTCCTTTCTTAAACCGGATTGTTATCTCATTTTCAGAAGACTATCACTTTTATCCTGACTTGTCAAACAGCTATTGCCATCAAGATGATGAGCTTGATATGTTGCAAGTACTGATTAAGGGGATAGTGCAATTGCTCCTGCTCTACCTTGAAGGAGTAATTTTCCTGTCTGTCTAGTAAACGGAGGGAAAAAAGCCAGATTTCTCCTTATCTATGGAAGAAGGAGGTTGTCTCATCTTTCTCTGAGCTCTTATGAGCAGTTAGATCTGCTCAATGCCTGCCTCCCAGACCTACAGTGGAGTGCAGATGTTCAAGCTTCAAATATTGCAAGTAAGTGGGAGCAGAATGAAAGGGAGAGAATCCTCAGAATAATTGAAATCATAGAATCATAGACTGTGTTGATTTGGAAGGGACCTCAAAGGTCACCTAATCCTTGCAGTGAGCAGGGACATCCTGCACTTGATCAGGCTGCTCAGAGCCTCAACAGGCTTGGCTTTGAATGTCTCCAGGGATGGGGCCTCAACAGCTTCTCTGGGCAGCCTATTCCAATGTCTCATCATCTTCATGGTGAAGAACTTCTTCCTAATGCACCCACAAAACAATCATAATAGGTTTGTGTAGTAGGCACAGATAACTTTTGACCATGATGTCAAACTTCTTGTAGACATTAATGACCTGTGGAACTTAGTGCAAGAAAAAGATTTGGAGCAAAAACTTTGGACTAAAGTCTAAACAACCCACTCACCAAAATTCTGCCCATTGGTTTCTCTTGGACATGTTACATTTCAGACCTGGGCTTGTCTTATTGTGAAGTGTTTCTGGGCTTCAATACACAGTTGTTGGGCTTCACAGCAAAATGGCAGCACATCTTTGATGGCAGAAAAGCAGTTCCAGCTCAGGAAAAACTCATGCAGAATTTGAATCACAGGGAGCTGCATCTGTTGGTGTGTTTGGATGGAACATGTAGGTTCCTTTAGGATGAAAATGACCCCCCCTAATTATGACTCAAAATTATTAAAAGCAAAAAGCAAAGTGTGTCTGTGAATGTTGGTTAAAAAAGAGGATGCATCTGAGTAAAGGTCCTGAAAAAAATAGTATTTACATATTTGCATAATATACAAGCATCTAAATATACATATGCCTGTCTCTTTTTCTCTTTACGCCTCTTTTTCTTTCTCTCTTTCTCCATATATGTGTGCATGCTTATATATATATATTTATATTCTGCAATTTTGACAATTTTGGAACTTCTACTGCCTGTTTTTAAGTAATCCAGCTAGAGTTACAAAAACCACATTATATTCCTAGCATGAAATGAAAGACAAATGTGCCTGATTGCACCCAGATTTTACTACCAAGGGAAGAGGAGAGCTACCAGCTAGCTGGAAGTTTTTCCACTTTGGGCAAAATACCCAGGAGGAGTCTCAGACCTTCTTCCCTGAGTATTTCACCAAAAAAATGGCCAATTGGTGCCAAGTGTAAGAAGGAAAGCAGGGCAGGGAGTCTCACCTTTTGGGTTGTGTGTGTGAGTCTGTGAAGGAGGGAAACAGACTGAGGGAGAGTGACTAGTCCTCAGTGAAAGTTCATTTTGAAGGAAGCCAAGGGAGTATATCTTCTGCACAAGCTAACCCAGATTCACCTACAAATGCCTCTGAGTGACATCTGTGTTTTACCATCAAAAAAAATAAAGATCTAGACCATTTTGCCTTTCAGGGAATTGTTCCAAACCAGTGTCATCTGGAAAAAAAAAAAGAAACTGCAGAAAGATGTGTGCAAACTCCCTTAAAAAAAACCCCTCAAAGCACTGAACTATCACCTGTGAAATAAATTATCTGAGGAACGAGATTTTTTAATTTATTTTTTTTCTTTTAATTCTAAAGGATGCAGTAAGAGCCCTCAAATTGTGGAATATCCATCTCAAAGTGGTAAATAGATGCGTTAGACACAGAGTGACATATGGGCAGATAAATACAGCCATAACTGGTAGGCAAAGTAAGTGCACGCGGCATGTGTCAGTATTGTCTGGTAATTCAGAGCTGTCATAAAACTGTCCCACTTATGATGTTACAGCATTTTTAAGAAACATGAATTTGCAATTTAAACTCTGCTAAATGAAGAGAGGAAGCTGCAGGTTATAGAGCTGCATGCAAACAGGCCAACAGTGAGGGGTTTTTTTGGCTCAGATGTGCCTCAGCAGGTACAAGCTGTGAGGATGCCCCCAGTACTTCAGTGTTCCCAGGGACTTTGAGTGTATGGGGGTGATGTATGTAATAAATGTTTGGAAAACACAATCCTGGTACTGCTAACAGGAATTTTGACAGAAACCAAAATCCTATCATTGAAGTTGGGATAGTGTCACCATCCTGCTAAAGCCCTGAGAAATTTTCTCTCCCCTTTCATCACTTCTCTCTTTTTTCCTCATTTGAATAACACGTTCCCTTAAAGATATCACCAAGTTTTGTTGCTTTGGTTTTGGTGTTAGGTAAAGGGGTATTTTTACCTCTAGAGAAGTTTCTTTGGAAAAAATTATTTTAAAAAATGTCTTTGGTTCCAGAGCCACACTGCAGAGTAAGTCTGCAAGCTTTATCTCATATACTGTCTCCCTGGGAGTCTGAACTAAATGCATAATTTAAAGAGCCCTTAATCTGCAATGTCATTCCCATTTGGTCGGAGGCAGCCTTCACTTTATGATGTTAACTTTCCCAGCAAAGGGCAATGGCAGTTTTTCCGAGGATGCACTTAGTGGCAACATCTCATGTAAAACGTTTATTCAAGGTGTCCTGACATCCCAGTATAACACTGGGTGACAATGGATAACCTTCATCAAGTTCTCCCATGGGAGAGAAGCATTTGTGGCAGTGAAAGTGCTGCACAAAGCCAATAGTAATATATAAAGGGCTGGTGAGGAGGGGTGAGAGACCAGAGGAAGAAAAAGACAGAGACTTAAGTCATATTATACTCCATTATGCATGTCTCACGTGGTCCAGGTTAGCATCATACCCTCTGTAGACAACTTCTCTGGTAGCCAACACATGCCTTTCACTAGGGGTTGGGTATCAGTGATATCTGGCATGCACTGGCCATGTCTTGCTGCCCACTGGCTCTGTCTGAGAAGAGCTGGATCAGTCCCGTAGCCTGCTGCTCTTTCTTATTAACATGCATTGCATGTTGATTTCAGCCCCGAGATCTTTTCGTAATTTAAGGGGTGCAAACCGACCTTTAAATGGGGAGGACTGTTTCCTTTTTAATTAAATCTCCAGCCAAGCAATTTGCCTTTCCCATCCTATTGAGTTTTTCATCAATTGTTTTTCTTCCCCTTGTGCCGTAGCAAACCACAAGTGCCTTATTATAGCAACTATCACACTGTTCCTGTGCTCTCTCACCCTGAAGGTGGCTTTTAAAGTGCAAACACTCTTCCAAAGATATGCAACAAGCTAATGCCCCGGGATGTATTAAGGCCCATTTTCTTTTACTTTAGCTGCAGAGTAACAACAGGATGATAACCAACAATAAGGGATATTGAGACATCTCTTCCCCAGGATATAAGGGGATTCAGAGTGGCACTATGTGTGATAGATGCAATTGTAGGAAACTGTCTTTCCTTGTCCCCAGTAAACTCATTAATTTTTCTTTCACAGTCCTTATTCTACCCTATTTTTACCAGGTAAATCTTAAAAAGCCATGGCTCTCTTACTCTTCCCCTCTGGCAACACCAGTACAACACATGTCCAGCAACTGGTAAGGGAGAGAAACCTCTTTTCGCTGTAGGTTCTATCCCTCAAACTTCCTGCTGTGCTCATCCCTGGGCTATACAACAGCTCATTACACAGCAGATTTGACCAAACTTCTTATGGATGATTGAGCGTGATTTCCAGAGTGCTGAGAGCTCATACTTAAATTCCTTCCAGAGCCCAGACAGCATGGAGCATGGGGGGAGGGCAAGAGGCACTTGAGCCCCTCCGCATTTTCTAATGCGTGAGCTCAGGCTCAGACTTTTCCCATAATCAAGATCCATAAGGTCTCCACCCTTCATCCAACTGCCTAGCTCTGTGCAGCTCATGGGAACATAATTACTTGTGAGTTGTAGGCTAAAAATAAACCTCATGTCATATATGGGTAGGACTTTTTAATAAGATATCTGATGGGAGGACTGGAAGCAATGGATATAATTTGGAAGTGGGTAGATTTAGACTTGACATAAGAAAGAAATTCTTTACAGTGAGGGTGGTGAAACACTGGAACAGGTTGCCCAGAGAAGTTGTGGATGCCCCATCTCTGGAGGTGGTCAAGACCAGGCTGGACAGGGCACTGAGCAGCCTGATCTAGTGGGAGGCGTCCCTGCCTATGGCAGGGGGGTTGGAACTCGATGATCTTTAAGGTCCCTTCCAACCCAAAATATTCTATGATTCTATGATTCTATGATTCTATATCAGTACCTACATGACAATTCTTATAGCATATGTGGAATAAGAACTACCAGTTTGGCTTGGGCAAGTCCCAGTTTCAGGAATGTTTTATTCCTAGCTTGGCCAAGTGATCTGCTGAAGCAAGTTAGAGGTGTCTTTAAACTTCTTTATATTTTTTTTATTCCTACTGCAATGTCTCCTAAATCCATTTAGATTGTAAATTACATTTTGCAAGGAACATCCTTGACAACCTGCCTGCATGATGGCAATTTGAATATGGCCATGGCTTATCGGAGTCCTTAGGAAACAGGAGTAGGCAGAAGAGACTCTGTTGGGTACTTGTGTGTTACAGAGCATAGGATGTTTGTGTGCACATGTACTCTCTATTCTTATGAGCTGTGGATCTCTGCAGCAGGTCCCAGGGTCTTGAGAAAGTCAACATACAATAGAGAGAAGTCCAGATTGACTCTCATTGGAGACAAACTTCCCCTAACTGACAGTTAGTTGGAAAAATTATTGTTTTCCTCTTTTGCTTTTTGCCCTCTTCCCTTCCTTGATGTTGGCCTTTGGAGGGCGACAGGTCCTCCTTCCTTTAACTCCTGCCCCCCAAGACCCCTCACGCTGGCAGCCGCTAGATGGGGAGCTCGGCTAATGGGTCCAACCCTGCTCAGAGCCTGGTCACCATCTGGCAGACAAAAATCAGAGGGAGGGGACTTCTTTGCAGCAGCAAAGTAGGCCTCCCCGTCTTCAAATTGAGGATAAGAACAAGTGATGGAGTCTCTGGCCACAGCTTGAAAGCAACCCATCAATGTCATCTTGAGTTAAGTACCTGATGCTGGCACTTCGCTGCAGTTCTTGGGGGGATAAGGGCTCTGACAGGGTCATTGTTTCAAGTGGAGTTCAGTCTTTTGTTTGCCATAAACGAAGAAGACAGGAAGTCAGCTGTGAGGTTTAGGAATAATATTTAGATAATTGTGAGATATCTCATCTTAAAGTTCAAACTGATTGAACCTGAGCTGAGTTTGGAGTCAAACTTTGTTTACGGGCCCATCATCTTTGTGTCTGACACTTGCAATGAGCAAAAGAGAGAGAGAGGGAGAAGAACAGAGAGAGAGAGAAAGAAGGAGAAAAAAGAAGAAAAGAGAATGAGCCAGGACATACGGTTTCTTTCTGACCTTGGCAAGAGAGAAAAATCCATACGGAAAACAAAACAATAAATAATAATAAATAATAACAGCAGCAGCAATGCCAACACTCCAGGAGTTGGAAAATAAAAATAACACTCCATTGTGCCCACATTCTTAATAACTCTGCCTATGACTATCTTATCCGAGCTTCTGCTAGAATCAACCAGGAAGATGCTTGCACTAAACACAGCATGAGCCTCGCATTTAATCGCTTACTGTAATAAACATATAAAAAAAGATTTTTTTTTCCATGAGAGGACAGAGCAGTGGCTACATAAAAGGACATCAAATGACACATCCTCCATCTCCCAGCAAATAAAAAAGCCATCAGCTCATAACAAGGCGGTGATAAAAGGTGCTGAGGCCAGTAAGATTAAGACTTTGTAATAAGGTTCGGGCGCCAAAACTGACAGCCATTTTCTTTTATATTTATCATGTCTTCACATTGGGGTGAGAAGCCAGGAGTCTGTCCCATTGCTGGCTAGAATTTATAGCAGCTCCATTATTAGGAGATTGCACTGAAATGGGGCAGAGGTATGGTTTTCTGAGAACGCTACAATAGCCTCCTACATTATACACTTGACAGGTTTGTCAGCGCTTAGTAACAAGCCTTGTAAAGTACTTTAATATCATTAGCACTATTTTCTTAATGTGTCTGCTCTCCTAGCAGCCTGAAAATATCATATATCATGGTCTGGAGGAAGGCACACATAGCTTTCTCTCTCATTCTCTTGCTATTTCTTCTTTTTTTTTTCACCTCCCCCTGAATTTTGATTTTATTGCCTCGCATTTGGTTGATGTTTTAATCAAAATAATGTAGCCATTTTTCTTTATTGATTAACAAGTAAATATGTATAAATATGTAGTTAGGGGTGGGCAACCCTTTTAGAGGATATTGGAAACAACATAATTAATGGCTTCCTCATCTAATTACAGTGCACGTGTTACATCTCCCCATTGTTTTTTCTGGTGATTCTTTTTTTTTTTTTTTTTCCTTCTCTGCCCCTCCAACAAGAGAGGTCTGTTGCCAGAATGTCTGTGGATTTCATACAAAGGGGCAGGGGCCATGAGCCGGAAAGCAAAACAAAACAAACAAAACAAAACCAGGCACTTAGTCACTTTTCCAAAAAACATTTGTGATATTGCTGCCAGCACAAATAATCCCTATCACCCCAAAATTCATCATTCAGGTAGAGGTAGCTTGAAGTTGGTATGTTAACTTTATTTTCAATATCCAAGATGTGTATAGGTGCATTTATTTATTTAAAATGTTTCCTTAGACCCTTTGATAAATGAGTTAAAGCATCCTTTGCAAGCAAGGGTGTCACAAAGCAAGGGGATGCCCTCTGCAGATGGGGTTGGAGGTCAAACTACCTCTAAAGGAGGCATATATTGCCTAATGGATATCCACTGTGCTAATGTCAAGAGATGTAAAGTCCACGTCCTACCACAACAATGCTAGAATTGTTTATAATTCTATTTGAAAATAAACATTTATTAAGTGCTTTGCAAATGCATGACATTATAAGCAGAGCTTGGATCTCATTTGGGAACAGGATATGCTTCTTAAATAGGAGTCGTGTTTATTCCCCACGTTGTAAATATTCTCATGTATGACCTTAATCATAAAAATTCCAGCATTGTAAACAACTGCACTAAATCTATACAAAAAAAATAAATAAATAGGCTCAGGCAGGGAAAACAAATATGTAAATGAACCTCATCAAAGAGAGTTTTATTATCTTAAGTATGACCTCAGTCAAATGGCTTTATATCTTGGAAGATGGTTAAAGTCAAGTACATGATACTTCCGTACCCATGCTGGGACTAAACCATCTGTGCTTTTTAGCCCACATTTGACTGATTCAACTGCAAAGCTCCAAAAAATCAGATATTCTCCAAGTGTCCTGTGCTTTTGGTTTTACTGTTGTGAAGAAAGAAGGGGCAGGAAAATAGAAAAATCACATTTGGGAGGGAACAAGTGAAGCTGTGTTATACCCCAAGAGCGGACACATCTACTGCAGTGCTCATGAGTAAACTGGTCCCCATACATCAGATTACACCAGGAACCACACACTGTAAAAATCAGCAGTGCTACAGGCAAGCTCACAGCTAGAGAATATGAGTAAGAAGTGTTCCTAGGAGGCAGATGGGTCAGGTGAAGAGCAATTCTGGACAAGTTTCTGTCCATGCAGTCATAGATAGGAATTTAAAGCAGAGCTGCTCCCGATTGCTCCAGTGAGAACAGAAGAAACGCCTCTCACAGCCCAGCTTTACCTTCGTGGAAGCCCAAGATAAAGCAAGTGAATTAATAAATAAAGCTCTCATTGCCATTGCACTCTTCCTCCAGAGCTGCAATATACCAGGGTTAATGTTTAAGGGTCCACTGCCTTTCAAGAGATGTTTGAGACGAAATCTTGAGCAAAATGGTTGACCAAATTCTTGAACAGATTTTCCTCAGAAATCACAGCCGTGTTTTATAAATACACTGTTTCAAAATGTAGATCAATTTAGCACCAGTATAACTTAGACAAAATGTAAACCTTGAATGGATACTGTCAAATAAAAACCATAACATAATTATCCAAAGCATTACCTGTAGCAATAATAACAATCTAGATATTTAATATTAGGTTTTTTTAACAAAAAACAACCCCCAAAATGTGCTTCAAAAGTTTCAGCTGGGTCAGCATGGTGCTAGTGGATAAAATAACTTCACTTTCTGGGTGTCTGTTTAGACATAATTATAAAATAAAACTCCTCTAGTTATATCTTAAATGATTCAAAAATTTTTCAGTTTGCATCCTTTCATGATGTTTTTCACCACACTCACGTTGCTAGTTTGTTTTAAAAACCATTGAGAAAACTCTCAAAATAAATTAAGCTTATAAATAAATTAAGAGGTAGTTGTACTCTCTATATTACTTATTACTCATTAAAAGAAGATACCATAAGCCAAATGGTAGATATATATATATGTTTGTGTATATATATGTATATATTTCTGCATTGTCTCTTGTATAAGTCATATGATTTATGTTATATTTAATATGATTTATATTTACTTGAACTAAAATTGTAAGTCTTTTCCTAAGATCTTCATGGGAATTGCATCTTAAAAATCACTGAGTAAACACTCAAAATAAATTAAGCTTAAATGGAGACTTTTGTGCTATCTGTATTACTTATTACACATTAAAAGGAGATACCATAAGCCAAATGGTCTCTGGCATTAGTCATATAATTGATATTATTTGAGATGGGTGGAGAGTTTACTTGAGTAAAATTTTAAGGCTTTTCCTAAGATTTTCATGGGAATTGCATCTCTGGGTTTCTCAGCTCTGCATAATGGCAGCGAACACAGAATTAAATTCCAAAGAACCGGTCACATGTATTTCAATGGAATGTGTCCAGATTCACATAACTCAGTTTATATTTTTGGAGAGCTAATGTAAATCTGGATTAATGTTCAAATCTAATGTGTAATATCTCTATCTGCAGGAATGAAACAC
This sequence comes from Turnix velox, assembly GCA_013400935.1. Lineage (NCBI taxonomy): Eukaryota > Metazoa > Chordata > Aves > Charadriiformes > Turnicidae > Turnix > Turnix velox. The sequence goes on from VZTY01004643.1 coordinate 50,033, forward strand.
AAGCCAAACGTGATGACAGTGTCCTTTTAGCTGCTACCCAGACACTCTTTGTGAATGGCTGCCGTGGATTTCGTTTGCATCTCAAATGTCCATCACAGCAAGTACCCTGCAGTTGTAATTAGTGAAGATGCAGAACGTTATCGAATATCACAACATTTTGACTGTCAGATTGCTCTCGCTGAGGAAAGTTACTTTGTAAAATGAGAGGCTGATGTTGCAGTTGTATTGACTTTTGTGTCATGTTTGTTTCAGTTTACTAGTCAAAACAACTTTCAGAGCTCTTCCTTGTCCAGAAGGTTCAGGCTGCCTTATGAAAATGAAGCTGTCTTGTTTTCTGCTTCATAAATCATTGTCAAGCTGAACCAGATAAGAGAAACAAGTTCAGATTCCAAAATGATTATTCTTAGAGATGATGTATTAAGTATACGGAATACAACTTGATTTTCATAAGCCATGTTGACTTTGCAGAACCGAGGCTAGAGGGGAAAAAATTAATGAGTAATTGGGGGGGTGAGAGCTGGTAAAAATCCCAGGGGAGATGGAACAGTGTGGGTGGGCAGAGAGAAGCTCTTGAACTCATTTAAAAACTGCCATTTTCCCCCCATCTCTGCCCTTGTGCTATTTCACTGTTAGAGATAACCCATTTGGAGGATCCCGTGGTCCTATTTTACTGCACCCTCTAATGCAACTTTATAACCTTTGCTGGGCTTTGCACCCAGGGTCAGGAATAAGAGTCTTTGAGACACTCTTCCTATCTAGAGCACCAATGAAAGGAGCTGATGCCACTGGAAATTTCCCTCTCCTTCACTCTGTTACAGTATGCCCATTTCTTGACAGCTCTATGGTTCTTTCTTAGCTTTTGGAGTCTTGGTTTTATAACCCAGAGAAACTGAAAGTCCATGAATGATCCATCTGTAATTGAATTAGAAAAGTCACAACAAAAATAACATCGTGGATGTAAGGTGAAACTCTTGAAATACAGTCACAAGAGTTAGCTCTACATGGGAAAATACGATGAGGGCAAGGGCCAAGACTCTTAAATCTCTATAGAAATCCTTTTAGAGAAAAAAGATTGAGTAGGAGGCATAAAATGGGGTAATAACAGTAATTTGAAAGTGAAAAAAAGGCTCTCACTTAGAACTTTTTATTTATGTGGTATTATCCTATGATATGAGACTGGAGCTGTGAATGGTGGATCTGAACTGTGAAGCAAGGTCTGAGGTTGTAGAGCTTTGGAGAAGACAGGATTTAAGACAGCAGCACATATGCACTTCAACCTGAAAATTATAGAAGAAATGCAGATACTGGACTTGCTTTCAGGCTTACCATGTGAAGTGACCCTTCTCTTATGTGGCCCCAACAGATGGATTTTATATTGTTTTTTTTTAATTTTTTAATCAATTTACAAAACTGATGTCACAAAAACTGGACACCTGAATGCCCAAACAGAACCTAAAATGCAACTGTTTCATTAGGGACTCTGAGTAAGGTCTGTGGCAGAACTTGAACAAAGGTCCACAACTTGTTGAATGACCAGCACAGCCTGAGACAGTCCCTCTTCTCCAGAAACATGTGTTCTGTTGCTGGCTGCATCACCTCCCCAGAAGTTCGTCTTTAACACTAAACATCGTAAAAGAAAAAACAAACATAGGAAATTTCAGCTGTGGCTGTGAAAAGAAATCATGCTCAGGGCACCCCTCAAACATGTTTCTTCATTCTTTTAACCAAGAAAAGGAAATTAAAATCAAACAAACCCATGTTTAAGGAATGTGAAGGCTGTGAAACAAACCAACAAAAGCCAGGAAATGTTGAAGTTAAGGCTGTGACACTCTGTCCTTCACTCAAGCTGTTCTGACTTATTTTTTTCTAAACAGAAGGGGTTGAGATCAGTGTGTCACCCTCAGATTTGAATTTCCTGTTGTGAACTGGTATGTGCCTGTGCTTTATTAATGTTATTAGATATTGTTTATTACATTTGTGAATGTGATGCAAGTGCACACATCAAAATTTAAATACTCCCACATCCCTATGCATTCTATCGTGCAGAGCACTGTAGCTATTGGAGCCTTTTTGGAAGTGCTGAGATTTGTGTCCTTAACAACAATCAACTCAGAAAGTGTCTGTATTTTAACAAGCTGGAAGCCACCTCAGAAAGTCATGCTTGTCACCGCAGTGCACACAATAGCCTTTGGAAATGTCATAGTGGCTGTAGGGATAGAGATCAAATCAACCTGCTTCAAAGTCATTCAAGCGAGGGGAGACTTTAATTTAGGCAGCACTGGGCTCTGGAAACCTGGACACGTGTTTCTCCTCCCATTCAGTAGAGGGCAGCAGTAGGTGGAGATGAGGGACGTTGTGACATTCTCGGGGTCTATCAGAAAATCAGAATTTTCTTGGATAGGACAAAAACCAACACACACATTAAAACAAAAAAAAAATCCAAGCTAAATTGGCAGCCACATAGATGAGTACATTAGTGAATAGATGGTTCCCATGCAGCTGAGGAACCATTTGTACCATCACTGGGCTCCCATCACATCTGGGATTTCACAAGTCACTCACTGGGAAGCTTGGTGGGAAGTGGGTGTGTGGATCATATGCTATTCTTCCTCCGGATGCATGAGGGATTGGCACAAATCAGAGGCAGGATACCAGAGCAGATAGACCAACTGTCTGGGCCACTATTGTGAGAATAATGTCAATTTAATGTTAGTCTATCATCACCTATTTTGAACTAACCTTTGTCACTGGCTCACTTCTGATCTCGTTTGGAGTCTGAGCACTCCGTCACTGCAGCAGCCAGCACTGGCTTCCCCCAGAACAGCTTTAGCACTGTGAACAATAGATTTTAACCTTTGCCACTTTCATTTTTTTTTGGTTTTATTATCAGTCTGTGCTTCCACTACAAACTAAGCGCACAGGGCTTTGAGCTAATTACATTCTGTACATCTGAGCCAACTCTCAGTGCTTCATGCTGACACTCGGATACATCTGGGCCTGATAACAATTACAAATACTCTGGGCATACTTTAAAAAAGAGCTTATGTTACAATGTGAAACAGCATGTTTTACAGTACTCATAACGGTCAGATAAATACAATAGCTTCAAATCCTCTTTCCGAGGCTTTGGAAAAAAAAAAAAAAAAAGGAGAATTTGCAATAATTCATTTAGATCAGGAACCCATAAGGAAAGAACCCTTCCCCTCCTGTCCCCGGGCGAGACACAAAGCAAAATACTTGAACCTAAGATCAGGCCAAAATTTGTGTCATAAGCCAGGGAAAAGAGATGGTAAAAGGGGAAGGGAGAGGTGATGGAGGGTTTCTGGTTCAGTGACAGCAGATAGCCTGGCTTGGGTTCATCCCAGCTAGAAGAGACCCTGAGGGATGATTCAGACCTTCTGAGCATCCCTCTCACTCTCTCCGTTGGCTGCAGAGGAAACTTAGAGTGATCTGGTTCACAACTTAAGTGCTTCGGGTATCTGATGCGAAGTGGGATGAACTGGGGCTTGAATTCCCGGCTGTGCAGATGCCTGCAACAGCAGTGATGAGGAGGAGACAGCTCCACCTGCCTGTGTGACTCTTCCCTCCTCACCTCCTGCTCTGCAGCCCCAGTTGGGGGACCAGCTCCTGGAAGCAGCAAAGAGAGTTGAAGGTTGCCTCTCAATGTAACCCTGGCACTATGACCCCACTAATGATTAAAAAAAAAAATGGCATAATATTCTCTAACCCTCCTCTCTCCAATACCTGGAACTCCTATTATTAGTCATAGAGATGAAGCAGATGAGTGAGGAACTTGTGCCCCTCTTTTTGGGTCCCCTCAAGCACATTTTAGGACAACCTGATGTCAGTTTTGCCCATCTGCAGGGAGACATAGGAGCACCACCTCCTGTTAGGAACCACTGCTAGGAGATGTTTGGAGGAGAATTTGAGCTGAAAACTATTATAACAATATTTCACAGTGTTTTCTCCTATTATAACTATATTTCACAATGTTTTCTCCAAGACTTGAGCAGGGAAGTGAAACCTGAACCTGGAACCTACATAGCCTAGACAGGGGAGAGGATTTAAAAAAATTTATCCTTGGAAGAACCAAAACCAATAACCCTGTAAAGAAAAGAAAGAATGATTTCAACTTCTTTAGTGACTGTCTCACAAGACTGATACAAAACACTCCGGATGCTTTGCCAGTTTGCTGTTCTAAAAGAATTGTTAATGCTTTGGAATGATGGACAGAGAAGAATTAAAAGAAAAAACAACTCCCCAGGACAGGTTTTTTGCATAGGACTGCAGCAATTGTCAGTCACAAAGAGCTCCCAAGCAAGCTCTTATGATAACACACAGAGTATATCAGCAATCATCTGTCTTTTCTCAGTAAACAGTTGTATAGTAATAAAACAGAGTGATACAGCTGACTCTAACCTGGCAAATTTCCCTGCACCCAGTGTTTACATCTCTTTAAGTGTATCTTTGTCCTATGGTCAGGAGGCTATTTCATGCTCTCAAGTTTAATTCTTTGTAAATATAGCTCTCCCTCTCTGTGTGCTTGTGGGGTGCATGTGTTAATAAATGTTCCATTTGCAGCCGTTCCTCTCGCTCAAATAGAAAATTAAGAGTCCTTGATTGAACGGCGTTAGAGATTGCTGGAAGTCTCCGTTCCCATCTCTGTGGAGTTGTGATGATTGCTCGGGAAGTTTCACACTTTCAAATATTTCTGTGAAGGCTAAATCCTGCCTTCTGCTAACTTGCAGGGAGCCTATTTTTTTTTTTTTCCTTATTTTTTCTCCTAAAAAATAGGGTTTTCTGGAAAGCCCTCTCCCCGCGTTCTCAGGGGTTATAAAAATGGGAATCATTTTTATTGGCAATCCACTGGAATAGTGCTGAGACAAATGGAAACTTGAAGATAAGGATCCTCGGAGGTGAAAACATACAGCTGTTGGGAATTGCGAAAGAATCTGGCCAATAAAGGAAGTCACTATTTTTCCAGGCCTGAAGTGAGTTATAGGCTGAGACGGGTGTTGTATATTTATGTAAGGCTGCAACGGGGAGCTCGAGCGACCGTATATTGCTGAAAGAGCATCATTCACATTCAACCTGAGACAAAAGGTGGAAATGAAGTAACATCCTGACTGAAGAAGGGCTCACGACAGAATAATAACATTTCAGAGAGGGGGGCCGGTGCCGTGCTCCGTGGGTAGGGCTCAACACAAGGAAATGGCGGAGGGGCCTGGTCAGCCTTCAAAAAACACACACACACGCACTCACACGTGGCCTGGCTGGTGTCCTTGGGAAGGGAGACGTTTATCTTTCACAAAAATGCCTGTTTAATTGATGTATGTGTATGGCTGTATTACTACAGCCCAGCCTCTGGGCCATATTTGCCAGGCATATCTGCCTCATTGTATCAATAGTCACCCCAATTATAAAAAGCATCTAAAGCTTTTGGAACTGCACAAACCTTATTCTTTTTTAAATAAAATGAAACTTTTCTCACTCTTACCCTTCTTGTGAATTTTGCAATGTTTTGTTCAAAGGTAGCAGTAGGATAGAATCATAGACTCATAGAATAGTTTGGGTTGGAAGGGACCTTAAAGATCATAGAGTTCCAACCCCCTGCCA
>VZTY01004643.1:55695-111066 GCA_013400935.1 Turnix velox
GAGCCTTCTCTTCTCCAGGCTGAACAACCCCAACTCCTTCAGCCTGTCCTCATAGGGCAGTTGCTCCAACCCTTTGATCATCTTCGTGGCCTTGTTTCAATACCTGAAGAAGGACTACAGAAAGGATGGGGTAGGACTTTTTAATAGGATAGGTGATGAAAGGACTAGAAATTATGGGTGTAAATTGGAAGAGGGTAGATTCAGGCTACATATAAGAGAGAAGTTCTTTACAGTGAGGGTAGTGAAACAGAGGTGGAGGTTGCCCAGGGAGGTTGTGGATGCCCCCTCTCTGGAGGTGTTTAAAGCCAGGCTGGACAAGGTACTGAGCAACCTGATCTAGTGGGAGGTGTCCCTGCCTATGGCACTGGGGTTGAAACTAGATGATCTTTAAGGTCCCTTCCAACCCAAACTATTCTATGATTCTATGTTTCTTTGAGGAAAGCTGAGGAGGCAAGTGAGAAAGTCTCTCAATGTATATGAACATTTTTTGCAATAGACACAGATACAAATGTACAAACAATAAGATGTAGCCATGAGAGGATGAGCATGGGACAAAAAGGACTGCTGCACAGCAATGATGACAGACATCTCATAAATCCCCACATCAGCCTGGGTGGTACCATGACCCTTATCCACCATGTTGGCAGCCCTCCCTGCAGACAGTGTATCTATACTGTTTAGAAACCTTAGATGAGATTGAATTTTTTGTGTTTATCAAAAGTAAGGCAGAAATCAATTTAAATCAACAGATTTATACATCCTCAACAAGTGGCCCAGTGTTGGTCCTATCTCTTAAGCCCTGGAGTATTATGGAGAACACATTCTTTGCTTTGAATCTCTGTGCATGATTGTGATCCATGGGCAAGTTTTTCTCACACATGGGATAGGCAAAATGGATTTGGAACCTTTATAAAATACCAAGTGACTATTTTGTACCCAGAAGACTTTGAACCATAATAAAAGAAAAACAAAAACTAAACAAAACAAAAAAACCCCTGTAATTCTGAGACATCTTACTCTGCTCTGTGGAATTTAGACCCAGCTTTAAGCTTGACTGGCAAAGTAGACAGTCAACTAGAAAAAGTACACCTGGGCTTGAAACAACCTCTTCCAAAGCCATTAAACTTCTGAGTAAGACTATAATAACTGATGTGAAAATGAGAGTGTCTTTTTTTGTATTTTAATTAGTCCTAAGTGATACTCATAAAAATATATTAGCTTATAAAGAAACTGCTAGAGAATATAATAAGGATGGAACTGTTAGCTCTCACAGGATTTTAAAGCACTCCACTGGAAGTACACCTGAACAACTTCAGTGAACAGATATTTTCCTAAAGATCTGATTTAAGCAACTTGTAAGATTCTTCACTTTGTATAAGAAACACATAGACTCCCCTAGAGTTTGAAATTGAATGGATGGTTCATTCCTCCTAAATCTATAGGAATTTTAAATAACAGAAAACTCTCTAAAGGATGAAATCTATTGTTCCGCATTTCAAATAAAGTTAATGAATGACAGACTTATAAAATTTTAAATAATAATAAACTTAATACTATAAAACATTCAATGATATCAATCAAATACAGATTAGGCACTTGTAGGTGCGAAATGAACACACTCACAGAGGTTTTATAATGCAGAAACCAATTATTACTGGGGGGTGGAGGATCACATTGTGTTGTGATTTATCCACTTAAATGCTTAAACTTAAAAAAATAAGATAAGATACCCCAATCACATGCAGGTAGCCCACATAACCTTCTTGTTAAAGTGTCCTTCCATTTAAACACAGATTTTAACCTTTTCCCCTTCACTGCTTACATTTTTCTTTCGTTTTGTTCAAAGCATTTAGGTAAATTAGGATGAGGTCCTTCCATAAAAATGCAAGGGGATCAGTGAAACTTTCATCTCTAATTTATTCATGAAGGAGAGAGGTCTTTCCTGGTCATGCTGTGCATCATCCTGTCAGAATGACTTTCCTTCTTCTCCAGAAGGGATAAAGGGAAGATAGAAAAATCAGGGGTTTGGGCTTTCCTACTAATAATCACTGGAAGAGGCTCGTGTGGACTGTTTTATCCAGTGGTTATTGTAGTGGAGCTGAATTTAATATCATATATTACAAGGCCAAGTTTCAATATTAAGGGGACTGAAGTTACTAATGACTGAAAACATAAATTTTTTATGTAAGATAACTGGGTATTCTTTTCATATAGTTCACATATAACTTTAAAAATATTATTTTGGGGATTCTCCCAGCAGTTCCAACAGGCACTATAGATTGCTTTCTGTCTGGAAGACAGGAGAAGTGTGTGTGTGTGCCCAGGGAGGGTGTTGCAAGCACACATAGCACTCACCACTTGTCTCTATTAGCACAGATCCTTCCAACTCCAAGTTGTGCACAGAAGTCTTCACTTTTGAATTTCAGCCCTGGAAATTCACTACAACCTAATAAAGTTTAGATATAAACTGTAACAAAAAAAATAGATTTTATGTTTGTGGGTAATATTCCCCATCCTTTCCAAAAATGTTCATTTTTTTGGCTTGATTCCTCTCACTTTTTGTTCTTACGATAACATCCCATTTTGCATCCTGATATTTCGGAGGGGCAGAAAAAAAAGGCTCACAATACAAATGGCCTTTATTCGAGCTGATGAATGAACTCTTCTCTGTTCCTCCAGCTTACAAAAATTATCATCTTTTATACATGCTTTAAAAAGAAAAGGGTGGGGGCCAGGGAAGCAAAGCAGGATCTGGTATTAGTCCTTTTAGTCGTCAGGAAATTACAAAATGTACACTTGCGGAGTAAGCAATTTTCCCAGTCTGCTGGCACATCCATCTTTTTAATGAGCCTTGTTTATAACCTGACGCCATGTTTCTAGTCACCTACCCTGTTTACATCTTTGGCCCCTTTAATTAAGAGAAGAACCAGTTAAAAGAAAGTAAGAAGAAATATTAATATGATCTGATTAATTCAGCTAGCGGGAGGTTATGGGGTACCAAGGTTATTATAACCTATAAAGGCAACATGAGCAAAGCTGTGTTCATTTGTAATTTTATTAGGCAGAGCAAATTAGTGAGCCCACATGGCAATGACAAAAGACCCCTTCCTATTCTCTCTTACCCCCCACCGAAAGGGCCAGGCGCCTAAAGTTAGGCTCCACATTAGGCAAATGAGAGCTGATATATCTCAGACAACAACTAATGAGAATCTCCAGAGTTGGGCCTATGCTAATTTGAAAACATTAGCTGGGATTTCTTTTTCTTTTTTTTGGTGTAGGTACAAAGACCAAGTAACCCAACCCTGCTCTCACCGGGGAGGTCAGTGGGGCGAAGATGGCAAGGCAGGAGAGAAAGATGAATCTATGAGGTCTTAAAGATAAAACAGGGAGTAAACATATAGAGGGGATAAGAGGGAGTGCAGATAATGTGCAGATGATTAGGAAGAGCATATATCATTGATAATACAAGGAGGGATATAATTGGATATAATTACATGACACTTCAGCGGGAGCCTCTTCTAGCCCCCCAGATAAGAAATCCCATATCTTTTCCTTGCCCATTCAGAAACACTGGAATCATGGCAACATCAATCCCCTTTCAAGGCTTTCCAGTGCCATATCTCTCATGATGTCATTTCACCAAAGTTAGGTAATTATCCTACTAGAAACACAAGTAGATCCCACAAAAATCACCATTGGATAATGTTGTTAATCACAGCCATGAGAGGGCCTACTTTTGCCTTTGTGTTTCCACCAAACTCATTGTGGGACTCTGTCAAACTGAGGTATTAAAAATCACTCTGAAATCCAGAAAATCCATTTGAAAAGGAGACAGAAATCACCTGATCCATGAGGCTGAACTATCAGAGCAATATCTTGAATTGTGGTCTTATCCTTTGGTTTCTCACCATAACTAGTCACCTATTGCTGTATCTTAGTACCTGTATCACTTAATTCTACTGATATCCCAAAATGTTGCTTTTTATCTAAAAAAAGTCACTCGGCTGTGAGCCAGCTGAGTGAGCAGATGGGCTACAGACCATAGGAACTTTCTGTTTAGCATGAAAAGCAGACAAAAACCAAGGTCCCTGATAGCAGAGAGTTAAAATGGGAAGAGGGAAGCTGTTCCCAATTTTTAAATACCTCAGCTCATAAAACTAAAGTTGAGGAGTTTAAAAGACATGCAAAAGAAGGAAGGAGATATGTAAAAAATTACAAAAGAATTACTCCAGAAAAGGTGAGGGCTTTTAAGGCAGAGACCATCTTACTGCAAAATCAATTTTAAGAACATTGTATTTCACACTTCATTGTTATCTCAGTTTAGGTAGTAAGCTTAATAATACTGAAAACTACTTTTATGTGTGTCTAAATCATCCAGCTCTCATTGTTTTTCCTCACCTAATCCCCATATAATTTCATTAACACTTGCAATCCTTCAGTTCAGGTATAACATTGGGACATTGCCAGTCTGGAAATCACAGCACTGTGGTCCCTGACTCCTGTACATGGAGTTATAGAGCTAAGTTGCTTTTTTTTTTTTACTCTGAGAAATTGCATTAACTCAGTCCAAATTTTATAGAAATGTATTAATGTTAAAAAATTTGTTACTAAACCCTAGCTACTAACAGGGAAGTTTAGGGCTTATGAATAGAAAAATTTACTTTAGCTAGATGCTTTTATCTTGGCTTTTTTACTTTTATCTTTTTTACTCATGACCTTGGATTTTGACAGTTGGTACCTCTAGGACTTCTACTAAGCCACAGCTCATTGCTTAAAGATACTGCCAAGAATAGGAAAACTCATGGTGACTGACAAGTTCAATTCTCTCTGTCATAGAAGTGTCTGTAAAAGCCCAAGTTCTCCAAGAATTCAAAAATATATTTGTTGCTCAATTTATATGTTCTTATGCACATTTTAGCAAGTGTTATTAGGTGCTATGGATTTTCAATCACTTATGTTGCTAGTATTGAATTTTTCTGGTGATATCCTGGTGTGGACCAAAGAGCTGGTTTGAGTCTTGCAAGAGAGCATCAAAAAACATTGCTTCAAACCAAATCCAGAACCTCCTTCTGGAAAAAAACCAGCATCACTGTGAATCCAGCTTTCTGGAGATAGGCTTGGAAAACCATTAAGTTCATTTTTTATTTTGTCTTCTGTTTTTCCACACCATCAAAATCTGAGTAAGACTAGAAAACATCAACATGTCAAAATGAAAAATATCATTTAAAACAATCTGACACCTCAGTGCTGGGCCCCATGCCATTTTAACACAAGCTGGGACATATACTCAAAAACTCAGAAGAAAATTACTTCTTGGGATATCTTCAAGTCCAATTTTGCACTTGTGAGATGAAAGACAGGACTTTTTAAAGGAGTCTAAACAATCTCAGGCTCCAGATTTTAACAGCTTTCAGTGGACCCAACCTTTCAGATAGAGATGCCAGCTGTCATCCTCGATGCAAAGCAATTCTCTGGTAGTGTAAACCTCCCATCCACCTACTCTCACTTGTCTCCCTTCCTTCTCCTCTTTATCAGGGGGTGGTGAGACAAAAAACACACCATGGTGGAGCTACATTGTGCCAGGCTGCTGAGCTGTGCTTTATGTATGGTAAAAGTAACCCTGTGGTTGCCCACCTCTAGGATTTCTAGTGATTTGAAGGCCATCATTCCTTGGTGACATGGTATGTTTTCCTCTAAAAAGGCCCTCTACTCCCTTCTTTCCAACCATGAGGACAGGGAAGCTGGTAGAGTACTTGAAGGCCAACCTGAAATTAAGGAATACTAAACACAAGGAATACTAAACACAAGGAATACTAAACACAAGGCCAAAATCCAGGAAAGCTGCTCAGTGCCTCTGAAAGAGAAATTATTCCTCTCTCATTCTTTTCTGCTAAGTCTCTGAGTGGACAGATGAAAAATTACCTGGGCAGCATGAAAATCCCTGCAATATGTGAACTTTCATATGGAAATAGGTTTGTGGCTATTCATTACCTGTTTATATTTGCAAGGTTAAAAAGTTTAATTGATCGTTCAATAAATTATCACTTTACAGATCAGGTTAGGCTCTTAAACAAACCACGAATCACCATGTTAACATGCAGATATAAATGAGTCTTTCTCAATAGGATAAACACTCTCCCCCATGTATGGTAGGTGTGGCAATTAGATTATTGATTTTAGGTAAATGTCTTGTTAATTATGCAGGAGGCTTCACTACTCGTGTTAATTAACTTACTGCTCCTTTGAATCAATACACTGTGGCCTCAGGAGAAAAAGCTCTCTCCCCCTGGTTTTGGGGGCCAAAAAACCAGGAAAGTTTTGTTCATCTTCTTTCCTCTATTCAGTTCCATGTGAAAAAAAAATTAATGAAGACTGAGAAAAGTGATAAGAGATTGCCAGATGCTTTAAAATTAAATTCAGACTTTTCCTAATGAGACAAGGGATGCAGAGTTTATCAGTGGAACAACCTGCAGAAATCTGCAGAACAAACCCTCCCAGCTTCTTGAGAACCTCAATCTTGTTCAATTTTTAAACTCTCCTTACAGATGTCTTTTTTTTAATGGCTTTATCAGAAACTTGTCTCACAGGAGCCTCTTCCCCCTTCACTTCAAACTGCCTTCACCTACAAGCTCCTTTTTTCAGTCTTGTATCTTCATTTTTCACTGAGGTCCATTGCCCCTTTCTTTTACTCTGCTTCTAGTCTTGCTTTACAGGCAAGTATTAAGATGACCAACACCCACTTTTACACCGCTATTCCTGAAGCTGGCTACACTTTCAAACAAAGTATGTGTTTAAACACATTCTCAAGTTCAGACCTAACTATCACTCAAATATCTCCAACAGTCAGCACAGGTTAGGTCAAATTACAGGCCACTCTCAAGAAGGAAGATTCAGACTCATGCAACAGAGGTCAAATTTTATTGGCTTACGTAAGAGAGAATTTTCCGTTTTCGTTGCTGTTTACTCGGTTTTTATTAAGCTATTTTGATCCCATATAATTTACTAGAGTTCTTAAGTCAGGAAATTCTACCCAGAACATCCCCCAAATCTTTAATGCTGTTGTAATTTCTAAGCTAAGAGCAACATCCAGAATAACATTGAAAGTTAGAATGACAGCTATAAGCACAAATTTTCACAAATCTATATATACCAAGACCAGATCTCTACTAATCCTGCAGGTGCACTTGGATGTCTGAGCAAAAGGCCAATCATTTACTTTCAAGCTGGAAAAAAAAACCCATGAAAAAACCTGAAAACAATTTCCTTGGCCTTTAGTTGTTTTCAGATTTCTCCTTGTGATTCTGCAGTTGTTTGTTTGGGTTTTTTTTTTCCCAGCATAGTTTGTTTGTGCTTTCTTTGAAGAAGCATAGAGATGAACAATGAGGACCATAACCCTGAAGATATTTAAGTATAACTTCATTCATATCAGCAGGCTCAATGGAGTCCACAGAGCTTTTACATGAGCAAAGTTACTCACATGTCTTAAGTGCTTGCAGGATCAGGACCTTAATCTTGTGTTTTATGCTATTCGTTGACCTTGGTCATGTACACGTTTATTACTGGTATGAAACAGTACAAGGTAGACTGAGTGACATTCCTGATGCAAGGAGAGGTTTAAGGGGGGGGGGAAGAAAGGGGGGAAGAAATGTGAGTGGTTTTTTATCTGTTCTAAAAATAACCTGAAGAAAAAAAAAAATGTTGGGAAAAGTTTGAGACGAGCTTGCATTGATGTTTACACGAAGCCTGTTAGACATAATTTTCCGAAGCTGTTTTCAATCATGCAAATGATTTTTTCCTTTGCAATATGCTAATGCAATCTGATTTATTTCAGTTGTAAAAGTTAATTACAATGTGTTTGTGAGTCCCTAAAGATGATGTATTAAATGTTTATAACCAGGATTATTAAAATGTCCTGTCTCGATTACAGTGCTTCTCTTTCAAACACTAGAACTAATTGTAGCCTTAAATCACAACAACCTCACCGTTAAAATTAACACAAGGGCAACATTGCATAATTTTAATTAATTTTAATTTGGCCAAAGCAAATTAATTTTTGTTTTCTAGAAGGACAGCTAAACTCTTTCCCAGCCTGCTTCCGTTAAGCACGGAGTTCATAAACTTCTCTCTTTTTTCAGCATTTGTATCCTTTTAATGTTTCCATAGCTGCATATTTACACTTTAAAATGCTCTTTGATTTCTCATGCTCTTTCTATTTTCATTGAAATGGTGGTATTCATGTCTGAAGTCTTTATTACTGTGCACTCAAAAAAGAGAACGAAATAACAGTGCAATATTTAGGATTTCAATGATTGTGCTCGCCTGTGCAGAGCGCTGAATCATTCTGCAAAAAAAGCAACTCAGAGAGACCCTTGCAGCTCTTGGATCTTTAGTTTTTCTCTTCCAAACACCTCTGAAAAAGCTCTTGATGTCTGATGGCAAAATGTCCTTCCACAAAACAATAAAAATCCCCAGAGAAATAATGAATTTGCACACCTACATTCTCTTTGCTTTGGTGTTGCATTAAGGATTTTTGCAGGGAAAATGAGTTTCTTTCTGCAGAGGAATTCCCCAACTGAAAATTGAAATCTTTCACCTGTGTGACATCACAGTTGGTTGCTGGGGTGCAATAATGACATCACAGAGTAGATTGCTTAGAGCTTAATTTGGGATTAAAAATTAAAGAAAATTAGGATAATAATTTTCTTTTAATTTTTATTGTTACTTTTTTAACACTGCCAAGGCCATCAGCCTCACACCTAGGGGTCATCCTCATTGGAGCCTTTGAAAGTTCTCTTTTTGCCCTTGTGAAATACCAGATTCCTATGATGTTGTGAGGGATTTGGCTGTACACAAATAATTTGTTGCCAGGGAAGGGAAGCAAAGTTTCAATTCAGGGAGTTTCCAGTGCTGTATTTTCCAGAGGGAGCTGTGGTTTGCCTCTCCCACCCACAGAAGCAGCTGTGGGAGCAAGGGATGGGTAGGGAAGGGCTTGCCCTTCCTTATGTTCTGGGAGCTGGAACAAGAACAAGCTCATCGCCTTGTATGAATAGAAAGAATCACTTGTCCCTGAGCAGCACTTAGCAAAGAGTCTATGTGTGTGTGTTTTTTATGGTAGACAGGAACTGCTTTGATATCAGGATGGCCACATTGAAGTCAATCTAGACCAGAATCCTATCTCAAACTATGGCAAGAGCAGTTGCTTAGCCAAAAATATAAAAACAGGTCACACCACTGATCCATACCTCATGATTTCAAGTATTTTGTAACATCCTTCCCTGAATTTGACCATTCTTCCTTGGGCCCTTGGGAGCATCCACAACATCCTCTGTGTTGATTATTAAAAACTGTCCAGTTTAGTTTATTGCTCTTTCTCCAAATAGCTCAAAGCAGTTCTAAAAGGTAACTAAGATTTATACTCCAGCTTCTTTGCAGGGGGAAGCTGAGGTAGAACAAGTCAGAATGCTCTGTCACCATTTTCATTTAACCACACCATGCCAAAAGAGTCAGTCTTTGAGCAGTCTATGGGTCTTTATAATGCCTACATTTCTCTTTCATGCCATGCTGGGGGGAGACGGCACCTGTGGAAGCCTTGTGCTATATACCCTGTGATGCTTTCTTTGTCTCTGGATAAAGGAACCACATTCAAATAGATACACACCACCAAACTGAAGCTGATAAGGCCTTCATTTCTCACCTCTGTCTTTCCATCATGATCTTGTGAAGCTGTTGCTTGAAAGAGGAAGAAACATAACTAGGGGATCATCTCACCTACATAAATACCATTTACTGGTGTGTGCATTTCTGTGCCAAGCAATGGTTCTGGCCCAAGGGTCAGGTCAGTGTTAAAGCTCCCCTGAAGTTGAAAGGTAACTGGAATTACTTTTGAACTTTAACATATTCCCCTGAAACTTTGCATCTTTTTTATGTTCCTCAGCTCTGTGGGTGAAAATAGGCCTTCTGCAACACAGCAGCTATTTTTCAGTTGCATAGATCACATCTTAGCTCTATGGCACATGTTACCTCTATAGTCTTCATCAGATATTTTTGCTTGAAGCCTGTGTCTGTTTACCCCCCTCAGTCCCCTGCCCCTCACGGTCAGATTCTTCCTGCAAAATGGTTGGACTAGATGATCTGAAAGGTCCCTTCCAACCTAGATGACTATGACTATAAGAAAGATGCAGCTGCACTTGCTTCAGATTCCCACTGACTGGAGATATAAATCTTACCATGGCCAAACACGTCACATAGTAAAACTGCTGTCTAAGCACCAGCAGTCTGCAGTTTGCCATCTTCATCCTTCTAGTGGACAAATGGCTGCTATAGTTTCACAATTCAGAGAGGAAGAGAAATACAGGGCTAGGTGATCGATCTTCTCAGTGGATCATCTCCTTGCTAGAAGAGGCACATTTGCTTTAGCTTTGATTTACATGCCACTGGCTATCTTTAGCATCCTGGAGATTTTCAATAAGATCTCTCAACAAAGACATTAACTCTTCAAATAAAGCCAGACATTGGCTGGGCACAGACTTGCTGCATGTCAGCTGCAATGAACAGCAGATACAGATGGGATGGGCCAGCACATCCCAAAGAAAAAGCACCTCCACTTTAGAATGACAGAGTGGTTTGGGTTGGAAGTGACCTTAAAGATCATCTAGTTCCAACCCCCCTGCCATGGGCAGGGACACCTCCTGCTAGACCAGGTTGCTCAATGCCTCATCCAGCCTGGCCTTAAACACTTCCAGGGTGTGTTTCTCTTTCAATGGACATTCAGCAGCTGAAGACATTGAGACCACAGTGCACTTCTCTCACCTGCAGAGTTAATGACTCAAAGGCAGCATCAAAGTTAGAAGCACAAATGGGAATTCTTTAATTATAATGAATGGCACATTAACCTCAGCATGAATTTGTCATGACTTTTCAAAATGGCACCCGTGTGGTGCTGTGCTTGAGTTAATGCCTTGGGCTTTTCAGTTGTTCGCTTAAGATCTGTGTTTGCTTTTCTGACCACAATAGCTCCCATCCAGCTAACTTCAATCATGGTGGGACAAATCTGTGGCCAGCAGTAAGAAGTATCCTGTGCAACACTCAGGGTAAGAAATGTGCTCATCTGCTTACTGTTGTCTTTCTTGTTCAGGGGATAAATATCCTTGTTAACTCCCAAGAAACGGGATTAGGTTCTTATCAGTAGCATTAGATCCAAATGCAAGGGGCCAGATTCTCTCTAAGTCATCAAAGCCCTTCTGAAGTCCATGAAAATAAGCCATTTGCTACCAGCTGAGACCCTGACCAAAACATTGTGAAAGTGCTCAAATAGATCACATTCCATGAAACAGAAAACACAGATGTTGTGTTATGGTGGAAATGGTTTCATAATGCATGTTGCTGTTACTGGATCTGCAGACATGTCTTCAGACCTCGCAGGACTAGATATACTTTGATAGCCTTCCAAGCTCAGGCATGCTTGTCCACACAGTGGCTTTCAGAATAGCATGACATCATATGTCAGAGCCACCCAAAAATGAGTTATGGTGGGACTATGTGAAGTAAAGCTAAGGGTCATATAACTTTTCACACCCCTGTAGAGTGCTGACAAAGACAGATGGAAAAAAGCCCCTATCTTACCATCTGGGTTTCACTAAGTTCTCAACAGCCTTGGAAAGTCCCATGGTGGTTTTGCAAATCACACATTCTAACCATCAGAATGGCCCAAATGTCCTATGGCTAGGACTTTGACAGACCCATTGCTTGGTTTGGTTTTTGTTCTTTTTAACACTTCGTTGCCTAAATATCTGCAAGTCTTCCTCAATATTTTGCCTTTAGTTGCACACCAGGAGTTGGCTTGATTCTACACTTGCTCTGCTGGCTGAGAGTTTTCTTTTCCTATGCTTGCATCATCTGGACAACTTTTATATGCAAATGCCTCTCACACAGAGCTGTGGCAGGCCTGGGATTTAACTTGGGGACACAAAGTTCTCCAGAGCAGCTCACTTGGACAAGCATTTTGACTTTTGGTTGGCTGGCCATTCCTCTGCTCTTCTTGTTTATAGCCCCTTTAACCTGTAGGGAAAGGGTGAACTTACCCATCATTGGAAATACAGAATATAGTAAAAGTCAGAGTGATATAAAGGCACTGCTCTCCACCTACAGACAGACACAGACTGCTTGGGCCCAGGACTTTCCAGCTCTTTGGTTCTTTGCTTGTTTATTTTTCCATAGCCCACTACCTTTTCCCTGCACTGCTCTGTGTTCTCAAGTCAATGATGATCTGGGTATGTATATCCCAATTTCATCTCACTCATCTTGACTAGAAATAAAAAAAGAACTTTAAAAAGCAGTTTGTCTTCTTCCTGCTTTAATCTCTAGGATTCTGCTCAGTGAACAGCACCGGAGCTTTATTCAGCATATCAGTGCACCTCACACCTCAGCATTTCTCATTACTATTGAAGGGATGGGGAGGCTGAGGACAGGTAAGCAAATTGGTTAGTCCTAAATTAAACACAGTAGATGAGTTAGAGGAAAAGTCAAAATATCTTGGGGAAAAAAATAAAGCGATGATTTTTCTTTTTGCAATACTTTTGTTTTGTTAGTAGTTGTAAATAATTGCATGAATGTGCACTTCCTAATAATGATGGCCACAGACAGCAAGGGGAAATTCCATACAGGCAGGGGAAGAAAATACAATTAATTTCATTATATTTCCAGAACAAATTAATCAAAAGGAAGGCCTTCAGTCCATTAGAATCTCTGTTTTCATGTTTTCAGCTCCCTGTCAAGTGTCTAGGTTATATGTAGACCAGAATGGAAAGTCAAGATTTTAAAATAGCTCCAAAGCTGAAATACTGTGGAGGCACAAATTTTAGGATCAGTCTCACTTACAGTAAATCCACAGAAGCCTTCACTATAAGCTGACAGTCCCTATGTGTTCCTTTGAGCCAAACTTTGGAGATTATTCCTCTTTTCTCCCAGCTGCTGTCTCAGTCTGGTATAACTTCTGCCCAGTAAAGAGATCCAGAAATATTCTGTGTTGGGTGTCATCAGAAAATTCTCTTACCTATACGGAGCTTGAATCAACTTTCACTTCTGGCCCAGTTTCTTGAATGCAAATGATTTCTCAGAAAACTCTTTATTGCCTCTAAAAATAAAAACTGCATTCAAAAAAATTAATAGGAAAATAATAGATAAATTGAAAAGGAAGGCCTGGCCTGAATCACATACTCTTTCTAGCTCCTAAATCTCTAGGAATCTGACTTCAAATCCTCTTCTCAGTGTTCAAAGTTGGATTTGATCAAAACTTCACCCAGTCCTTCAAAACCCCAACCCTGGCTCTGAGCAAACCCGCACAAGGCTCATCCCTAGAAACTTTCTGTTGGGTTTCCTTTCCATCACAAAATGGTTTCTTTCTCCACTCAGTGGGCAATGAACCTTTCAACATTTACCCCATGGCTCCAGCAGCTTCATTTATCTTCATCGTTGAAAGCAACTCTATAATTATATCTTGCATTGTTCTCCACCAGCCGCTCGCCAGTTAAGAAAAATATGTAATCAGCCTCCTTCCTTTCTAGGCAAAGGTACGTGTGACCACGGAGACCTTTCCAAACTAGGACTGTAAAAGAAGTTAGATGCCAGATAAGGACTATTCTCCAAAAGAGAAATATATGCAAAAAGGAGAAGATAGACATCTTGCCAGAGAGTAGCATTTCTAGATAAACACTTCTGGTTATAGAGGATTTCAGATCACATATCTGCTTTCCTGTGTTCCTTTGATTATTACTGCTTGTCACTGACACTAAAATTGGAATTTGTGGCTGGCCCCCGTTCCCTATTGGCAAATGACCCTTAAAGGGTTATCAAGGCCTTATAGCCAGTTTTTTCCTCTTCCCGTGGCTTTAATTGTGCTGGTAATCTCACATAGCTTGTGAATTGTGAGAAGAGAGGGGGGAATATGCAGAAGAAGTTGGGTTGAAAACCATGGAATTATGTCATAAACTTAAAGTTTCTCATAGGAAAGTCTCTGTCTCAACTATGTAGGATGGGCCAGAGGGTGGGAAGGAGGAGGGAATTCTTCAAGAAACTCAGAAAGGAATAGATCTCTTGTCTCTCACGTTTTGCAGATTAAATGCTTGGCATTGAAGAAGCCATGGGCTCCCTTGTCAGGATGAATCATCCCCTTGGAATCCTCACAGAGCATAGGATGAAGAGGTGGTATATTGCAAAATGCCAAACGCATGTGCTGGAATCTCAGCCCTCCACTTCCAGCACAGCCCCTCAAACTCAGCCTTGCTCGCTCCCATTCCCATTTCTGGTTTGTGTCTTGTCACCTAAAACATAAACAAAGCTGAGGAGATCATGGAGAGAAACGAGGGGGTGGAGGAATGGGGTGGAGGGAGGAGGAGGCAATGGTTTCCAGTGAGACCCAGCTCTTCCTTTTGCTGCCCACAAGAATTAAAACATTCCTCTCACACAGCCTGGTGCGTGGACCCCATCTACATCCCTCCTTAGTCACAGAGACATGCTGTTGGAATAGAGCATCTCTGGGACTCTCCTGGGTATTTTTCCCAGCATCATACATTTGGTTTGTGTTTTATTGCAGTGCTAGGCTCTCTCAGAACAAGATGACACTTCAAGAACACATGGAGAAAAGACAACAGCCTCATGAGTGCAGCCCACAGACATATGAATGAAATACTGTGTAAGTGACAGCATAAAGTAACTTCAACACTGAGCTACAGAATCATCTAAACTCAAGAAACTTTCCAAATAGATTGTTTTTATTTACTCCAGAGCCCTTCTTTTGAAGAAGAAAATAATGGGAGCAATCACAAGGAATTAGAGGCAAAGTAAAAAAGATTAGAAAAGCTTTTGAATTGTTCTCTCTTCAAATTTTAAGCACACAATCCACTATATTTCTCCTCTTTTTTTTTTTTTGAGTACCTTAATATGGGATTGCCTTACTGACATCAGTGTTCCAAAGGTAACACAGCAGGATACAGCAGAAAAATCATAGAAAAGATTCCGTTTCCACAGTTCCCACTGGTCTAATAAATACAACTACTTTATTCCCACCACCTCCTCTTTCCCACATGCCTCTGACAGTTGGCAATAATAGAGTTGCTGGATTGGTATGGAAAGAAGGAAATGAAATATTAAAATAACAAGGCAAAGATAAGATTTGCATTTGTACTTATACCATTGGCTTTTAAGTGAGTTTCCCCTATTAATATTAGATTTTGACAGAGGGAGGGAAGGAGAGGGGAGGGGGAAGGCCAAGTTTCTGTGTGTTTAAAATGCTGACCGTCATCCTGCTGTCATTAGTGGCGTGTTTCTGAGCTGACTGATCATTCAGCAGCAACAGCTTAATTCAGATTGGGCAGATACACACAACCCCATCCCTGTCAAACTAACCAGGCCCCACAACATGGAGTTTATGCCAGATTTATGCTGGATGTGTCTAGACAGACAATATCTGATCTGGCTTAAAGTAAGAGTGGCATGAACAGACAGTATCTGCACTGGCAAAACGCCTGGCAGGACAGAGTTAAACTGCGACATCTTTTTTCAACAGACTCAAGCCAGTGAGGAAAAATTTATGTAAGAGCAGTATTTCATATCATTAGACACAGGGCTTCTCACTTGGTACTAGGTGTCATAATGTTGGATTTTCTGTATTACTGGAATGCAGCCTTTGTTCAGCTGACTCGTGCTGTGAGCTCCACATCTTCCTCATGTTCAATCCAGACTCAGTGTAATTCTTAAATGAGGTTTGGAGCTCATGGAGTTCTTTCGAGGATTCATTACAACTAGATGAAGATGTACCCGAGCAGTTTGAATACTAAAGCACTAAAACTATTGACCGTATTTGGCACTGGATTTTATGTTCCTACTAATTCTACCAAGTCTTCTTAGAAAGAAAGCTTTCATGTGTCTGCCAGTCTTTAGTTTATAGCCACTTTAAAACTGCATTAACTGCACTGACTGTTTTGGCTGACAGAGATCCTTCTTTCCATAGGTTGCCCCAAAGAAATATCTCCCTTCCTTGATCATATCAAGGGGACTGACCACACAACTGCTTTGCAGATGGTTTTTCAAGTAAACCATGCTTTCCATAGGCTCTCTGGTAAGCCTGGCAGAACTGTAANCCAGCCCCAGGGAGTCAAATGTTCCACCCAGAATCAAAGCTGGGGTCTCTTTAGTGGCAGAGCAGAGCAATAACCTCAGGTACCACATGGCTCAGGCCATTTTTAAAAAATATTATTAATTTTTAAATATAAAAATAGCATAAACCATTTTACAAAATTTAATCTGCATTAAAAACAAAAAAAGGCAGAAAAGAAAAGAATGAAAACATATGGTATCAATCATATTTTACAATACTTGTAACTGCAGTTCGGAAACATGTGTTTCCTAACTGCTCATTCAGCAGTATCTGTAGAAAAAAAAATTTTTTAAGCAAAAAACAACCCTCTAAACAAAGCATTTAAACTAACCAGCATTGCATGATATTGTACTTAGCTGAAATGAAGCATTTTATTTGGGTGTAAGCTGAATAGAACCAGTGGTTACTGTTGCTCTGTTACTATTCCAGAAACCTTCTTTCAACTTTAAATTAGATTCTGGAAGAAAAGAAGAAAAATACCATCNATCCACTATATTTCTCCTCTTTTTTTTTTTTTGAGTACCTTAATATGGGATTGCCTTACTGACATCAGTGTTCCAAAGGTAACACAGCAGGATACAGCAGAAAAATCATAGAAAAGATTCCGTTTCCACAGTTCCCACTGGTCTAATAAATACAACTACTTTATTCCCACCACCTCCTCTTTCCCACATGCCTCTGACAGTTGGCAATAATAGAGTTGCTGGATTGGTATGGAAAGAAGGAAATGAAATATTAAAATAACAAGGCAAAGATAAGATTTGCATTTGTACTTATACCATTGGCTTTTAAGTGAGTTTCCCCTATTAATATTAGATTTTGACAGAGGGAGGGAAGGAGAGGGGAGGGGGAAGGCCAAGTTTCTGTGTGTTTAAAATGCTGACCGTCATCCTGCTGTCATTAGTGGCGTGTTTCTGAGCTGACTGATCATTCAGCAGCAACAGCTTAATTCAGATTGGGCAGATACACACAACCCCATCCCTGTCAAACTAACCAGGCCCCACAACATGGAGTTTATGCCAGATTTATGCTGGATGTGTCTAGACAGACAATATCTGATCTGGCTTAAAGTAAGAGTGGCATGAACAGACAGTATCTGCACTGGCAAAACGCCTGGCAGGACAGAGTTAAACTGCGACATCTTTTTTCAACAGACTCAAGCCAGTGAGGAAAAATTTATGTAAGAGCAGTATTTCATATCATTAGACACAGGGCTTCTCACTTGGTACTAGGTGTCATAATGTTGGATTTTCTGTATTACTGGAATGCAGCCTTTGTTCAGCTGACTCGTGCTGCGAGCTCCACATCTTCCTCATGTTCAATCCAGACTCAGTGTAATTCTTAAATGAGGTTTGGAGCTCATGGAGTTCTTTCGAGGATTCATTACAACTAGATGAAGATGTACCCGAGCAGTTTGAATACTGAAGCACTAAAACTATTGACCGTATTTGGCACTGGATTTTATGTTCCTACTAATTCTACCAAGTCTTCTTAGAAAGAAAGCTTTCATGTGTCTGCCAGTCTTTAGTTTATAGCCACTTTAAAACTGCATTAACTGCACTGACTGTTTTGGCTGACAGAGATCCTTCTTTCCATAGGTTGCCCCAAAGAAATATCTCCCTTCCTTGATCATATCAAGGGGACTGACCACACAACTGCTTTGCAGATGGTTTTTCAAGTAAACCATGCTTTCCATAGGCTCTCTGGTAAGCCTGGCAGAACTGTAAGACATGAATTAGAAGGGTCTTGATTCACATTTCAGCTGCAAAAAATGTGCAAAGCATACACTGAATCAGTCCAGCCACCGGATGGGAGGACTCAACTAATTGGTGGAGTTGGCTCAAATATTTGGCCACCAGCTGGCTGATACAGCAGCCGCCAGCCCCAGGGAGTCAAATGTTCCACCCAGAATCAAAGCTGGGGTCTCTTTAGTGGCAGAGCAGAGCAATAACCTCAGGTACCACATGGCTCAGGCCATTTTTAAAAAATATTATTAATTTTTAAATATAAAAATAGCATAAACCATTTTACAAAATTTAATCTGCATTAAAAACAAAAAAAGGCAGAAAAGAAAAGAATGAAAACATATGGTATCAATCATATTTTACAATACTTGTAACTGCAGTTCGGAAACATGTGTTTCCTAACTGCTCATTCAGCAGTATCTGTAGAAAAAAAAATTTTTTAAGCAAAAAACAACCCTCTAAACAAAGCATTTAAACTAACCAGCATTGCATGATATTGTACTTAGCTGAAATGAAGCATTTTATTTGGGTGTAAGCTGAATAGAACCAGTGGTTACTGTTGCTCTGTTACTATTCCAGAAACCTTCTTTCAACTTTAAATTAGATTCTGGAAGAAAAGAAGAAAAATACCATCCCTGCAAGTATCACTGCAATTGCTACTCCTGAAATAGCAAACACTGAAAGTGAGGTAAATCTTGTTCATGCTGTTGCCAAAGCACTTTATACGACAACAGAGGATCTGCCTTAATGGAACAAAGCAATGGCTCATCACAACAGGTTCCCTGTCTCAGTAGTGGTCTTTTAATTGATGCTTCCAAAAAAGCCCAGGATCTGCCTCATTCATTTAACCAGATGACACTGAGAGGGAGACTACTTCATCTTGATCTCCTGTGAAGATTAATTAATATTTGCTCCTTCTTTCTTTCCTTTATCATCAAACATGGCTGAAAAGTAGGGTCATATTGCTATGAGTGCCTCGGGATGCCCAACATATAAACTTCATGAATTCAGCTCATATCTTTAATAACCCTTCAGAGATCCATCACACATCAGTGTGGAGGAACAACAAGAACTAGTCCCAGTTGCCTGTGCCTTAAACCAAGCACAAGACTTTTTTTTCCTCAGTACCCAATTTCTCGTGAGATGCCTCCCTCCCTTCCAATGGATGGACATCATTCCACCATCCTGCCAAAATCTATTTTCTCTGCTGAAAGCCACTGGGTGATTTTTAGCAGATAAATGCACCACCTCCAAAATTCAGCTCTATCACATTTTGTTTGTTTGTCTGTCTCTGCCGTGTTCTCCTCAACTTCTCACAGCAGAGTGATAATACAGTTATTGCCAGAAAAAAAAATGGATGGACATCCCTCTTTCTCTCTCAGTCACACTGACATCCATTCATTTTACACTGAAATAACTCCATTGACTTTATTGTACTTGTTCTGTCTTGGTATTGGTACAAGTAAGAGAAGAACAAGGTTCTATTTCTATTTTTCATTTCCTATGTGCAGCTGATGTCTGAGACCCTGCAGCGTTCCGGCCTATGCTGAGAAACCTGACGAAAATCCACCCTCCTCTCTAAAGATGAAACAAGGATTTAACAGCAAGAAATTAGCAAAGTTATCAACATGCAAGAGGATCCGCATTTAATAAGTGCTAACTTTTATTTTCCTAATAGGCATTAAAAACAATAACACCACGTCCATGATAGAATTTGATTAAATTGGCTTGGAAGGCTTTGGGAGCAGTAATATCATTAAATGTCTAAAACAGAACAAGTTCTTGGTGGCTGATGGGCAGAGTGCCTGGCTTTTATTCCACTCACACTGCAGTTCTTGGTGATGATGGTATTAACTGTTTCCTGTTCAAGCCTGATGGAAAATCAAAGTACCTTCCCACCAGCAAGACTTGAGAGACACCCTGGGTGTGAAGTGGGAGTGAAGAACTGGGAATAATTTCTAAATATTCACCTCCCATCTCACCTTCATATCTTACATCCAGTTCCTTGGTCATTGGTTGACCAGTGAGTGGAAAATTTTGCCCTCAACACAGGAAGGACATTGAGCTATTGGAGAGGGTCCAAAGAAGGGCCACGAAGATGATCAAAGGGTTGGAGCAACTGCCCTATGAGGACAGGCTGAAGGAGTTGGGGTTGTTCAGCCTGGAGAAGAGAAGGCTCAGAGGGGACCTCAGAGTAACTTCTCAGTACCTGAGGGGGTCCTACAGAAAGGCAGGGGAAGGAATTTTTAACATAATATCGGATGGGAGGACTAGAAACAATGGATATAAATTGGAGGGGGATAGATTTAGACTAGANTTTAAGGTCCCTTCCAACCCAAGCTATTCTATGATTCTATGATCTGTTTGGATACACAACCTCCAAAGGAAGAATCTGGATACAAACCTCAGTCCACAGGTGCATGGCAGCATTCAGTATCTAATGTTGTTGAACACAGAGCTCAGTATTGAGACTAAAGGAAATAATTATCCCAACTCCTTTTATCAGACCCCACATTATGCATTTGCACTTGTTCCAAACCCAGGACAGACTTAATTGTTTATTTTTTTATTTACTGAGAGGTTTTAGCCATCTGCAGAAATATATTGTGAAGACCATTGTGTAAAGAGATGCCTCTTCACACTGCACTTGATGGTAACAGTTAAAGAAGGGAAGATGGGAAGCCCCATGACCAGTTTTGTTTGACAGACAAGGAGAGCAAAGCCAAGCAGCTGCTGAAATAGATCCTTTAGAAGCTCAGGTCCTGAGCTCAGTGCCTATATCTCTAATTCAAGAAAAGTCATCTTTACTCTTGCCTTCTTTGGCCAAGATGGCTTTCTAATAGATACACTGAGATTCAAATAATCTACAATGCAGTGGGAGAACTGACCCTTTGTTAATTAATAAAATGCTATAAAATTGGATCATTTAACAGAATCTGAAGTAGCAATGATGATGTAATGACATATCCTTTGAGAAAATACTATACATTTTCCTACTCTTTTCATCTGTTTAAGTAATTACTAACATAATGCTAAATAAGAAAATATTTAGTCTGCAGTCATGGAGCCTTTGATGTTGCAGGCAGCTTTCTTGTTCTAATTCCCTGTAGAAAAAATAGCCACAGATTATTCCTTCGTACCCCAAGAGCTTTCTCACTGTGCCTTCCTGCAGCACAACTTCTTCTTCAGTCTGGCTGGTAATATCTCGAGTTACTTCTGCTGCCTATTTTTTTGTTTTAAAGCCTACAGAGGTTCAAACAGCCAGGGGAAGGCTCATTTCTGAAGAAGGAATAAAGCACTGAGAAGCCTCCTGGACCTCACTCATGGTCCCTTCCAGGAGAACTAATTGCCAAAACTAATTAAGACTGAAACTGATGGGGTTCTCTCCCACATAGACTTTACAGGATTAGGAACAATACTAGTTAGCTGTAAACACAGTCTCTTGAAAAAAAAATTACAGATTCTCTTTGCCTAAGGCTTAGAGTGGGTGGGGATCAGAAGCTTTTTGATACGTAAGTACACCCAGCAGTAATAAAAGCCTTACACCAGGTTAACTATGCAATTTGCTAATAACATTTGCTGACACAATCCATGAAAATCACTCTGGCAGCCTGATTTCTGGCAAGTGTACAAACGTTTTATTGAACACATGCTGCCTATGAAACATGGTCTATGATTCTATGGCTTCCCCCCTACTCGCAAACGGGCAGCTGAGGAACATGTGAATAAATACCTGCTCTTGAGTCCTTCTAGCTTTTAGCAAACAGGAAAGCTCCAATTCTTTCAAGTACATTTGGGAGAGAAAGATTTTCTTAGCTAACTTTGGTGCTGGAGAGCAAATTCTCCATACAGCATGGCCCATAACTTTCCTCACCAGAGAGTGTCATTCAAGGCAGGCATCCCATGTAGAAGGAATCACTTTTCACACAGTTTTGAGATGAAATGTGTCCTGCTTATGGTCTTCCACTCTCAGTGGAGCTTCACGGAACTCCATTATTCATAGAATCATAGAATAGTTTGGGTTGGAAGGGACCTTAAAGATCATCGAGTTCCAACCCCCCTGCCATAGGCAGGGACACCTCCCACTAGACCAGGCTGCCCAGTGCCCTGTCCAGCCTAGTCTTGAACACCTCCAGAGATGGGGCATCCACAACCTCCCTGGGCAACCTGTTCCAGTATTTCACCACCCTCACCGTAAAGAATTATATAATAAGTCAAATTTTTGCAGGGACACAGCACTATCTAGCTGCCTTGGGAATTGCATGCTGGAGACTCAAGGTAGCATTTTCTTCTGTTGTTGGCCCTGGCTGCACAGCAGAAGGTTCCAGGGAATCTGTATGACCACACATCTAAAATCCATATCCAGGTTGACCTTCCCATTCATTTATAAAGTAGAATTTCCAAAGGCAGAGAGTGAAGCACTGCCAATCACTGTTATGGTGCTGGAAGAACATGATGCAGATCAATAGAAGTCATGTAGCACTTAGCAGAAGATCAAGCACATGTGCAGTGGTCCCAAGACATACTGGGTTCCTCTTCCTCCACCACCATCTCCAAAACAATCTGGTAAGCAGAAACACTTCATTATTGTCTGTCTATTCAAGAGGAGCTGTTAGATGTACAAGGATGGAATTTCTCACCAAGTTTCATCTGAAGAGTTGCCACTATTCTAGGGCAATAATTAGTCCAGTGAATTATTATTTTTTTCATTTTATTTCACTATTGGCAAATTTATTTCTGTGATATGATGATGTAATGTCTATATGTTTGCCACATCTCTTGAAGTAAATCTCACAATTATCCAGAAATGGGAAAATTCCTCAAAAAATTCACAGATGCCAACATAATGGTTAGTAATTGGTAGTTGTTGTTTCTGTTCAAATAGAAAAAGTTATGATGCAATTCTATTTCAGAATTAAATGCCATTCTTTTAATATTTTGTTTTAATTCTAATATTTCGATTTTTCTATTTGCACACTCAACTATAAAGAAACAAAACCAATGTAAGAGAAAAAAATATAAACAAGAGGAAAAGAAATTATCTGAGAGGAAAGTAGAGAAAGAAGTTTTGGTTTCACCAGAATATTCAGTAGAATCATAGACTTTCCTAAACATAGTGGTTAGTGATAGATCATATCTGATCATGGTGATTTATCAGCTTTTTAATTCAATCCAAGTGCATGCATATTTGGAAAAACAATTCCCAAAATACATTGTGCAAGCCCGTCCACAAATCTGTGCCTTGTTATGAGAGAGCCTTGCCTCATTTAAAGATTTAGGAGGAAATTGGGCAAAGCTTGTGGTTGTTCTGAAAGATGGAAACCCCTGATTCTAAAAGGTGCCTTATAGATTCATGTAAGACCAAATGTTATTGTAGATGTTCTCTCTTTGACATTTCAGGAGTCATTCCCTAGGAAGGAGAGATACTTCTGCATGGGATTTTGTACAACCATCCTTGCACAGCAAACTGCATCTTTGCAAAGGTGCTAGAAATAACACTGGGGTATTTTTATGCCAGGGTGGAGCCTTCTATTTAGTGACTATTAGTGTCATATTAAATCTTTGGCTTCCAAGAAGAGGCCTGTCACATTTAACAATGAGAATTGTAAACTTCTCCTTCTGAGGAGATGTGTGATGTGCTAACAGTATTGCCTGCATTGTTTCCCATCTTCCCCCGAGCTGTTTCTTTATTTTAGCATGGCTCAGACCCAAATTCAGTGCTTTTGGAGTGTCTGGCCTGTGCCAATCTAGTAGCCTGAGTTAATGATTTCATATTGTTACAATTGTCTTAGTGACCAGAGTTCTCCTCTTAAGAGTGGCTTCTGTTATGCTGCAGGCAATTAGCTGTGTGGCTTTGATATGTGGAAAAATACACACATGCAAGGTGGAATATAGGAGGATCCCCTTGAATGCCTTCTAATAACAACATAGAAAACAAAGCTACACCAAAGTCCTCTAAAAAATTGCAGAAGCAATGCCACAATGAATTAATCTTTCCAGTCACTACGTCCATCAGTGACACAGTCTGAGGGATGCCAGATTCTTCCTCTACAAGAAATGCTGAATTCTGATAACCATTGAGTGATCCCTCATTTCTTCAATGTGCAAAGCTGTGAAACCCCAAGGGTTATTTTTTTCCCTTTCATTTCTCTGCTGACAAGTGGCATGGGAGGTGTAGAAAGAGTTTAAAAATTTAGCTTTGAGAAAACATATTCCCAATGGGACCTACTTTATACACTGATTTCAATGGAAAACTATTTTCCTAAAGGGTTTTTTTTTTTCATCCCCTTTTCCAGCTTGCTTCATGAAACCAAATGTTTTACATAATATTGGAAATCAACCCCCACCCCTCACTTACTCCCTCCCTCCCCTCTGTCTGTCTCTCTGTGGAATAGGCAAATCAATGGAGAAGTGTTCAAGCTTTTGTTAAAATGAAAGAATGGAAAATTAAAGGAGGTTGTTCAGAGTAACAGGCACATAAAAATGTACAGCCTGTGGTTCTTGACTCTCTTTGACTGTAGAACTGTTGCTCGTTTCTCTCCAGCTGCCTGTGATAAAGGTACATATGTGGTCTGTATGTAATTATATGAGGGTGTGCAGGCAAACCCCTGCACAGCCAGGATGATGTGAGGTTTCTCTGTACACTCATTATGTTTCTGGACTTTCAGATTTTTGTAGACAAAATAAGATTTCTTTCATTAAAATGGGATTTATTTGTGGTTCAATAGCCCGAGGCTATCGAAAAACAGGGCATTTCACCATCATGTCATTGAACACTGAACTCTTGCCTTTTAATTATATAGGTTTCTGACACCCAACCAGACTTCTCTTATTTTATTTTTTTTTATCCTTCCTCTAAGGGAGATGACGCAATTGTGACATAGCCAGGCCCCAAATAAGAAATTCCTAACCCAGATGGACACAGTATAAATATTCAGATGCAGAGACACTTGGTTTGGGACTGCAGCAGGACCCGTTTGATTTGAACCACACTTCTCATAGGGCCTTGCTGTCTCCCAAATGAGAAATTATTGATCCAAATGGAGTAACATAAGGATTCTGTTGAGTGGGGAGAGCTACATGGAGGCTTCTCCCAGGCAGATGGACGAGCTGAATAGTCAGTGCTTTCCCTGGTGAGAAATGAAACTAGAACAGTTTTTCTTTTTATCCTTTTTTTTTCATGTGAATTCCTACCCAATGGTATCTGAAAGTACAGTATTTCTTATCCTAAAGTGAAGGAAATAAAATGTCCTCAATTATGCAAAGGTAATTTAACCTGATGAACAGGTCAAATAAAAAAGAAATATAATCCAGCTTCACATAGATCAAGGAAATCTTCAATCTGGAAATGCAAAGTGCTAAATTGTCCAGATTTCTATTAAAATTCAATTTATGTTGCTGGTATTCAACACCTCTGGAGCTCAGGCCACCTGGTTCATTTCCTATCTGTGGTCTAGTCTTCCCAGAGGACAAAAAAGTCTGATGGTATAAAACTAACACCCAAGTCTGAAGGTCACAAGTCAGTCTCAACCTTGGAAAAGCAGGAAGACTGCTAGAGTCTGCCTGGTCCAGAGACCAACACTTCAGGAATCTATTTCACATAGCAGTGAGCAAGCAGACTTTACAGCTAAGAGAGGAGCTGTATGAAACTTTGAAGTGAAAATGTAGGAAATATATGTGTATGTGTGTATGTGTATTTATATATATGTCCTTTTTTTTCTGAAGCAAGAGATCCGTTTTGGGGAGAGAAATACAGAAATGAAAAAGTCTTCCAATGTTTATACCTCACTACTATGCTGTTCGATAAAAAGATGTCATTTCACTGACTTTACATTTGTAATGAAGATTATAAAACATCAACTTCTTCAAGCACAGCATCACAATTTTCTGCTTCAAGTAGTTCTAAGAAAAAAAATATTAGTCCCAAACTTGTAAGGAAAGTGATAAATTTAATGACATGGTCATTGAATGACTTTACCTAAAACCTTTTGTAAATTTTTCTAACGATGATAAAGAATTTCCCCAGAAGCACAAGGTGTCTAAAATCTTTTGAATAAAAAAAAATCTAAGCACTCTAAATGCAGGAAACATCCAAGCACTGAAGCATTCAGCTGCCTCCAAGGAGGAGCAGACCTTTTCACAAAAGCTTTCTCACCTACATGTTTCCTGGTTCAACAAGGTGATGAAGACTGAGAAATTCACCACAGCATCTCCAGATGTTTTGTCTACTGCTAGATCCCTATGTTTTCCCACAGATCAAGAATATCACCTTCTCAACACAAACATGCCAAAGGAGAGAGAAGAAGCTGAGAGTGCTTCTCTCTATGGCTTGTCTACATGTATTTCTTTGGGATGGAAGTGTAACATAAGGAATATCATGCAAAATGGTCACAGGTCTGCATTGAATGTGCTTCAGATGGGGTTGACAACAAGAGGGTTTCTGCATTTCAAGCTGATTAAAGGTCTTATACACAGCCAAGGAAACCTTGGGATGAGGAGGTAGAAGGCAACTTGAGCAGCTCTAAAGAAGAAGAGTGAAAAAATCCATGATCGCTCCAACATACTCCTTGTCCTTTATATTATTATTACCTTCTAGTGTTTTCTCCATGTTACCAGAAAATATCAGGAGCAGCAATTGAGTTAAATCTTGGGTGAATTATCCTTTTCATAAGCCTGTGTCTTCAGGTTTTTGAAGTAAAGGTTTCCTTTATTAATTTTACCCAGCTAGCATTCACTTAGCATTTGCTTTGAGGGATAATTGACAGGTTGAGGCGACACTGGCCAGAATGAGAGCCATAAATCAGAAATATTTTCCAAAATTGGCTGAGGAGCTGATATGTTGAATAGGCAAATACAGGTAAAAATCTCTCTATTAGGCCTGACAGAAGCAGCAAATGTCAAGCAAGTGCTCCCTAATGCATCAGATTAGATTAATTTTGTGGTTCCTTCTTTGGGTGATTTTGTTTCTGGAATTTTACTGTGCCCTGAAAATGCTACCAGGCTGCTCTCTTGGAGGGGGGAATTTTCTGTTTTCCTCTTAAATGAGGAATAACCAAAATTTCGATGGAAAAAAACCAAAATTGTGATTATTTCAACTCTAGCTTTCCCTTAAAATAAGTTCCTTTCACAGTCATAGAATTATATTTGAAAAAAGAAAAAAAAGTTCTAAGAAAATGCAGAAGATAAAAGCTTTTATCATGTGAAAGAGGGAACTGCTTGGTCATCTGTGACAACGCAGAGTCTACATTATTCTCCCACTGAAATACATTGGTAGAATTATCTGAAGTGAATGACATGAGATTGTTATAAAGGAAGTAAATGAGCTGGCAGAAAATTACCTCCCAAAAACTGGGCTTGCCCAGTGCCATTTTTTAAGTCTGTGAAAGCATTTCACCAAGAGTAATGAAGTTCACAACAGATCACTGTGAGGAAATTGAAACTTCTGCTGGTGCTGACGTCAAAGATAGTGGTTAGACATTAAAGACTCCAATAACCAGAGTTCATAAAAACAAGTCTTCCATTCAAGTTTCATGCTTTTCACCAACAAAGGTCAAAATTAATGATTTAATAAAATGGAACTTTTTTTAGTCAGTTTGTCCATTTTTTTTTCATGAAGTTCTGCTAAATAAGAGGTGTGCTTCCTCTGAGCCTTTTAAATGCAGGCACACACGTAAAAAAAATCCCATCTAGACTGCAAAAATGGCCAAAATTCAGTCCCAGAATAAAACTGTGAAAATTCACAGTTTCTTCCACTGAGCAATTATTTCAGTTTTCGCCAACAGGAATGGTGAGATTTTAGCATCAGGTTTTTTGTTTGCAACATAAATACTTGAAAAGCAAAAAACTGGTAGCTTTGCAAACTCTAGATGTATTTAAGGACCTTCTGTGAAATATGATGGGTGAAGGAGAAGAAAAGAATAGCTCTCATCATGGGAAACCAGAAGAAGTTCTCTGAGTACACAAAGACTCAAGACCTTGAAAGGTAAAAAGGTGATAATATAAGATGATTTGCACCTCAAATGCATAGAATTATGTGGTCTGGGAATCAGACTGACAAATCACAGTATTTCCCACTACACCCAAGTTACCTCTTGCTTAAGCAGGTGAAGAAGAAGCTGCTAAATACAATAAAATCAGATATGTAGATACACATATATAAGAAACTGATGTGTGTGCAAGGAGTTCTATAACCAAAGAGAGAATGTTGACAGTAACAAAAGCCTAACCTTTTTTTCCCCAAGGCTGGAAATCAGGAGAAATTTCTTGGAATAGTTTTCTAATAGAGGAGCAGAGGACCAAAGGACTAAATCAGCTAAATAACCCCCTTGATTATTCCATTAATTTTATTATTGTGCATGAAGGTTGTCTCTGGTGACTGTGAGTTGGACTTGATTCAAAGTTTCCCTTGCACAATCACATATTCCTGCTGTAGAAAATAGGAAAAATGAGTATCTACTACAAATGTTTCTTTATGTTAGCAAAGGAGAGGTGAATTTGCTGATGACATTTGTAACTCACAACTGGTTTCTTTGGACTTAAAAGGTATTCCAGCAGCTCAGCTTTAACCCAAAAGCACAAAGAGAATGGAAAACTCTGTACAAGGCAAGCTGAGAGCAGTCTCATGGTTACTACTATTTGATTTTGTTTTATATAAATTTGCAAGTAGAAGCAGCTACATATTTGTCTTGAACTATAAACCCCTTCTCTACACTTTGGGGTAACAACATCTTCTTCAAGAGCTCATGACATTGATGATTGTGATAAAGTCTGTATCAAATCTGGTGCTAATAAAACTAGACTAGAACTAGGATCAGAAGTAGAGTCACCTAGGAGTACATTTTCTACCACAGGCACCTATGGTTTGATGGGCCACATACATTGCATGTAGCTCACAGCCAGCAAAGCTCTCTGGACTTCAGATTTGCCTCCCTCCTCCTACCAAAAAATTCTCAGATGTGGAAAAAGACATACTGGAAAGCTTCTTTGAAGTTCACCCAAGAGAGCTGGGTTTTTTTTTCCTCTTCCTCACTCAAATGAGAAAAGTATCTAATGATACAGTAGCCATAACTGTTTGAGTTGGGTCTGCTCAAGTCTGAACACCCACCATGTCTATTTCTGAACCATTTGCCCTTCCCTAATTCTTACAAACCACTTTACAACTCAAGTCTAATCAATAACAACTGTGTGAAACAGCACTCAGACAGTAAAGAAGTTGGAATTCCCCTTAATAGCCCTTTAAAGGAGTTTTAATTAATTCCATGCGCTTCTGTAGGATTATCAACTTTACAGTACGACTGCTTGTGAAAGCTTTAAGACATTTCACTTATGTCTGCAGGATGTTATGTTACAAAAACTGGTTTTCATGGCTTGTCACTGCTATCCATTAGCTTCTTGAGTAATCCTAAAATCCCAATTCTCCTCCCTTTCTACTTTTACTGGCTGTCTCTGAAGGTTCTTCTGTTGGCCCCTCTTACATCCCTTGTTCTAAAATTTGATGGAGTTCTTAGTGAAGGAAATAGAAGATTCCCAGAGATGGCAATGGGAACTTGGCAGGACCATTCTCTTCCTTGTGCTTACTCTTCAAAAGGTCATTTAGTTCAGCTGAGCAACAAATTCACTTCACAGCTCCTCTCAGGAGCCAACAACTCTTAGCTCTTACCCAGGTGACTGGATCTCCTCACATTTCCAAAGGGTGTTTCTTTTCTTTCATGGCCTCCAGGTTTCTCTCAACTCCTGCTCTCTTTTCACTCCTTTTATTCTCTGTAATCCTTATTTCTATTCCTTCTGTCTCCTAACTCAGGTGCTTTTTCCAGGATCTCTTAGTTCCTGACTTCCCACACTTCTTCCCCTTGTGCCACTGATCCTTGCCTCCTTCCATCCTTAGTACTGCTGAGCCATTCATCTAACTTCCATTAATCACACAAGACTTGTGCTAATTATTGTTCAGCCGAGATCTGAAATAGCATCAGAAATGAAAGAAAGAGAGAAAGAAATCAAGGAAGAGAGAAAAGATTTGCTTGGTTTCTTTTTTTCCTTTTGTTTTTTATTCACCATCATATTTACAGCCACTGACTTTTCTTAATGAGCTTAAAAAAGGAAGGCAAGTGATGTTAGTGCAGGGCAAGCCCAAGCAGAGTATGTAGTTGGAGGCTAGAGTTCACAAGCTGTCCAGAGAATGTTTTATCAGGTCACAGAGTCAGACTCACCATAGGGCAATTTCTCTTTCTCAGCATTAACCCTCAACTCTGAGTCTCTGCTGGAAAGGCCTCCCCCTTCACAAACACTCCGGGATAAGATGATAAGAAGATTACAAGTAAAGCCTCTCTTTAGCAATTCCACATCTCCTGTCAGACACAGCAAGTTAAATTACAGTGCAGGCTGCAAATGCATTGATCATCCACTCAGCTCCTACAACCCAGGGGTGAAAAGATCCATGCCGAGGATAAGTGAAGTAATCTCAGGAAAGTTTATTTTAGCTGGGAGGGGTTAAACAAGTTCAATGAGGCAAGGCTTCAGGAGGGCGCTGGAGCCAAGTTCAGCAGTGTCTTGTTTGTGCAGGTATAGGCTGCAGGTTATACATGCTGCAGCTCTTCAGGTCTCCTCCAACATGCTCATAGAATCATAGAATGGTTTGGGTTGGAAGGGTTCTTAAAGATCATCTAGTTCTGACACCCCTGCCATGGGCAGGGGCACCTCCCACTAGACCAGGTTGCTCAATCCCTCATCCAGCTTGGCCTTAAATACTTCCAGGGAGGGGGCATCCACAACCTCTCTGGGCAACCTCTTCCAGTGTATCCCTACCCTCACAGTAAAGAAACCTCTTTCTTATATCCAGCCTAAATCTACCTTCTTCAAATGTGCATCCCTTACTCCTAGTCCTGTCATCCTGGACCCTATTAAAAGTCCTACCCCAGCCTTTTGGTAGGCTCCCTTCAGGTATTGATAAGTCATTGTGAGGTCCCTCCAAGCACTCTCTTTTCCAGGATGAGCAACCCCAACTTCTTCAGCCTGTGCTCATAAGGGAGGTGCTCATACCTACAGTATCTCACCAGTAGTGATGTGGAAGAGCTTCACTCACTCCAATAAAAGCCTCCACACATTTGCCGTGACCAGAGACCCATTGATGCAATAACAACCTCTTTATTGCCACAACTTTATGCTACTGAACTAGAAGAGGACTTTTTACATTCACAAGAGCTCCCCTTTTTAAATAGGTGGCAATAGCATTCGTTTTACCTATAAAATCTATACTGTGTTTTATTACAGAAGAAATAAACCTCCCTAAGCAGTTTTGACAAGAGAAGGCAGGATCTTCCTTTTTAAAGATATAAAAGAAAAGATTATAAATCATTAGGAGTGCTTATGAATTCTATTCATGACTGCCTTCTTTATTAAAAAGACCCATTGTAAAATGGAAAGTTCAGAAGGCTTGGTGGTGAGCGAAAATGAATTATAATGACATCACTGGGTCATGAACTAGGCCCACTGGCTACTTTCCAGAATAAAATTGACTGGAGAGATCAGATGAGCCCATTTGTACTGAGAGACATCTGGGTGGCAGCCAGAGAATCTGGGTTCAAGCTCCCTATTTACAGAACATGCTTCCCTTTCCCCTTTCACTACTGGGAGTAATCTGGATTTCCCAGGCCCAGTCTGTGGGACCAGCAATGTTGCCCAATTCAGATTCCAAGAAGGTTTTCCCCAGAAAAGTTCTTCACACTCCTGGCTTGGCAAAGGACCTTGTGAAGAGCATGAAGATGTCAGTGTTCAGCTGACACGTACAGTACATTCTCCCCTCGCTGCTGATGGAAGGCGTTTTATCCTCAAATAAGCAAAATTTGTCTGACTTCTCTGTTGCTTTTCCCTCCTCATCTCTTTCCCAGATAATAAACAGTGTCTGAAACTTAAGAGAAACTCATTTCTGCTGAGAGGTCATTTGTAAGCCTTTAAGGGCATTTGCTGAAAAAATAAGGGGATGGGACTTCCCCCCTCTTTTTGTCTTATCTTTTTCAGTTGTATTTCTAAATGCAAAATGACATCTCATTTAAAGCTTTCCAGTGT
Organism: Turnix velox; assembly: GCA_013400935.1. Classification (NCBI taxonomy): domain Eukaryota; kingdom Metazoa; phylum Chordata; class Aves; order Charadriiformes; family Turnicidae; genus Turnix; species Turnix velox. The sequence continues at coordinate 87,655 of VZTY01004643.1, forward strand.
CATCTTCATCTTTCCTGTTCTACGATTTATACTTCTTTGATATTGCTTGAGACTTCAAGGAAGCTTTTACCTAATACTGTAATACCTATTATCTGAAACATTTAGGTGCACATACACTTGCCAAGGAGCAATAATGCAGATCAACTGTATGTCAGCAGTCCAATGAGGTGGAATAGTATATTTTCTGTGGAAGAAAAGATGTCTAACCATTTGACCTTAGCACTGGCACCATCTCAATATGAATATATTTTATGCATGCATGTGATAATGTTTTACCTTCCTTATGGTCCTGCAGGGAAGTTTCTCTTCTCTCTACTGAGGATTATTACCTATTCAAAGGCGGTTATGGTTATAGATACTTACTAAGACAAGAATAATTGACCATAAAAAACCTTTTATATTCCCACAATTATTTTTGCATTGACTAAAAGTGTCAAGAAAATCTAATTTTATTAGCAGGTCCCTAATTTTCCTTTCACTTAACTTATGACTGCGTTTCCTTCCCCACCCAAAGTATGTTTTCACTTTGAGGCATTTGACAATGATGTAAAAGAACGCTTTGCCACCAGATTCCTACTGGGAGCACACAGATCAAATATCAAAGCAGATATGATATATTTGCAAGACAGGGAGTGGACTTGAGGAAAATATCAAGACTGTGCATAGATGAAGGAGTGTCAGCAGATATCTCTATGAAGGTTCCAGCAGTCACAGACAAGTCTACATAAAATCAGTAGCTTAACAGAGACAGAGATGGAACCCAAATAACATTGCCTGATAATTTTGGAAGATAAGAACCAAAACTCACAAACGTGACATTCAGGCCTTTCTTCAGTAAAACCTGAGTGCTAGAACCTTATTAAGTTCCCTGAGAAGACTTATTAACTGAAACAACTATCTGCAAGGTTCAAGCTGTTGGTTATATAGATGAGAAGTGTGACAGCAGAGTGACAGATTCTCAAACACAAGTCTGGTAACTGTAGATGAATTAACAGTTTTCTTCCAGCAGGTCTTTCTTTCAACAAAAAAAAAAACAAACCACCAAAAAAACCCAAAACCCTAAACAAAGTAATACACACTATCCTGGCACTCAGCTGGAGATGGTAGAACTGAAATCCAGACACTGTGTGTCCCTGTTTGAGGGAATGTGCTTGCAATCAGTCAAAGAAAAAGAAGACTGGGCAGCCCTTGATGGAGTTAGTATTATTGCTGCAAGAAGATTTATCTTTCATGTCAACATGACTATGTCATGAAACCCACATCTCAAAGGATGGGATTTTGAAAGGCATTTGCAAGCCTCAGAAAAAGTGCCATAGACTTAAGGACTCTTGAAAATCCAGTCCAAGTAGGTTTACAGGACTGTTTCTGAAAATTCCTTCTTTATTTCTCAGATTTGACTCCGTCCCAAAGCTCATTCTATGAGGGCCCCCAAAAGTTCAGCAACATCCAGATCCACTCTAGATCTGGATAAACAGCAGGCCCAATCTTCATAAAGCATTATGGAGTCTCTGGAAGCAAACCAAGTAAGCATTTCCACACTAACAGCAGGACAGAAGCACACGATTTGACTCCAACAGAAAGCAATCATTCTCCTGATCCCGGCCTGAGGTTTATTCCAAGTAGATCTCTCTATCTGACACCTACTGAATTTCCTGTAGAAATTATTCTACATCTTTTTACCTGAATAAAGGATTTGAGGACTTGGTCTGTGTTATCATCATTGTTTACTGGAAACTTTTCAGTAAAATGTGCTATTTACAAGCTAAAATTATTAGTAGAAATATTTCAGCTTCAACAGAGACTTTATTTACAGGATTTCCAAGAGGAGCATGGCAATTTTCCCTGCCTTGGAATTTGGTTCACTCTCTGCTTCTGCTGTATGTTTTCCATGCCATCAGGGACAAGCCCTTTTACTATTTATTTGTAAGCTCTTTTCTTCAGAATTCAATGCCTTCAAAGAAAAATAATTCATATTTCTTAAGTTTGGATTTTTTACAAGTTCTTGCACAATGCACTTATAGAATCATAGAATGGTTTGGGTTGGAAGGGACCTTAAAGATCATCTAGTTCCATGGGCAGGGACACCTCCCACTAGACCAGGCTGCTCAATGCTTCATCCAACCTGGCCTTAAACATCTCTAGGAGGGGGCAACCACAACCTCTCTGGGCATCCTGCACTTGCATATGCAGGATTCTCCATGGTCTAGCACAGGGCTGAAAGCAGATTTCCCTCTTGAGGTCATTCTTGACTCCTCCTGAGGGTAAACTTGAAGATTTGCCATTAGTGTGGAAAACCAGGTGAGTCTTGAAGTTACCCTTGCATAGGTCCTTGAAATAAAGAGCAGGTGTACCCTGGCCCTTTGGAAAACAGAGATAAATATCCCTTTCATTTCCAAGAAATGTTGCCCTCAGCTAAGAAAAATCAGCTGCCAAAATTACCAGAGAAAAGAAACTGCAACCTTCTGCCATGTGGGGACATAGTCTGGGTTATTCTTGAGAATTGCTGTCCCATAGGTTTTCATTTTCCTAAAAGATTTGTAAAGCAAACTTGAAATATTTTCTCCATGGAGAGCATAAAACAAAATGACAGAAGAATTCCTTCCTATTAGATTATATCCATGAATGAAAGTTTAATTGTTTAGTTTAAAACTGTTTAAGGAAACCTGTGCCTGAATAGGAAGCCAGGCTTTTAAGGAAGGCAGTCATAAATATAAACAAAAACATGATGCCAAACAGCAATTACTGCTTTGTTCCTTTTCTGAATGACAGCATGGCTCAAACTCATTCATTTCCAGTTCTGACTTGCTGCAAAGTGCAAAAATACTACAGTAAATCCTCTAAATAATCTTTGTCTTTTTCACTTGAGGTTCTTTGGCTTTTGCTCCTGTCTTTACAATGTTTTCCCTTTACAGTGCAAAGAGCAAATGTCTCCACCTCTTTTTTTATAATTTTTTTTTTTATACTTTGTTTGGAATGGCAATTAGTCATAACTGACTTACCTGGAAATGTTTCACAGATACAGACAGAGATTGTGCTCGCCAGTGGGAGTGCTAACAAACTGACTGCTGGTATTTTAAATGCCGTGGCATGTAGAGCCAGTGCAGATCTAGATGGTTCTAATTGCTTGCAGTTGTTGAGGGACTGTCAAAACCATTTATTCTTGCTGCTGATGGTAAATTTTCGGGGAAATGTCACCGTAGACAAGAAGGTAGATTTTTCAAAGGCACAAATGGTAGTCAGGCATCTCCCTGCCATTTGCTCCTTTGAAAACCCTGCCCAACTCCTTTGACAAGTTGCCTGGCAAACAGATGTGCAAGGATAGATTGGACATTTAGGTATCAACACCATCTTTGAACTTCTCAGATGAGGAGTCTGCCAACATTTTTCTTGGCCTTTCCTCTAACACTTAATGTCTTCTAAGATGAAACACAAGCAAGTTCTTTAAGCTCATGTTATTTTAAATACAGGCCGGGACCTTTAACGAATCTGCTTAGTGGTGGCAGAGGAGGAAGAAAGATTTGGTCCTAAGTGTTGTTCAATAGCATGTCTTGGTTTTCTCTGGATGGTAGCCAGGACTGATATTTAAGAGGTGTTTTGCTGATGGACTATCCTACCTCAGTGACAATAACAGAGTAGCACAGTCCCCAGCAGCCTATCCATCTAGCTAAATCTAAGAATAGATTCATAAAATCAGAGAAAAAACACAGAAGGGCCTACAAGAATTTAACTCACCATTATCAAAAGAGAGAGGAATACAGTGCTCTTCTGGAGCACTGGTTCTCACACTTTGGGGGCAAACAGAGCATTGTCAGCACTTCAAATTCATCATGAACCACCAGGCATAGTTAATCAAAACCTAATTGAAAAAACAATGGAAAGATAATAGCACTTTGACCACAAAGATAACAGGACTTTGAAGACCACCTGCTGAAATCTCTCAGAACATGGTTTAGCCCATGACCAGAGTGTGAAAGTTGTTTTTTAATGAAGTTTCTCAAACTATCTGCAAAGCCCTGTCAACAAAAAATTGCTAAGAATTAGTGAAATAAATGTAAAAAAAATCATTGACTGTTTAACTTGTAGTATTCAGAATGCTTTTGATTTAAATGTGCATATGAAGTAAGGAAAAGTTTTTCTTATATCTGCTCTCAGCTGAAGCCCAGAATTGACATTAGAGATGTGACATGGAGATCAGTCTGTTACCAAAGATCTAAATTTCTACAGGCTTAAATTAAGCAAAATTTCCAGTGTTATCCGTGTGTGAGCCCCACATCACCTTCCAAGTCCTGAAGATAAATAACTAATTAAACAACTAAATAAATATAATTGATGCTTCAGGATAAGGTATGAAAACCAGTGAGAACACAAAAATTAAGGGAGGGTTTCTAGTGGGACTTCTAAAATTTGCTTTGACTAGAACTCAAAGCCCTGGATTTTGGAAGATGTCTTAATTTTCACCAACTCTAAACTTTCTAATGTGACACAGAAAATGAGGAAAGCTTAACCTCCAATTACTCATCTAATAAAGTCCAGCATCTTATTCTTAAGAGGCTGAGAAAGCCAAATTTTATCTGGAATGAGCATCTGAACTTCTGGGACAACCTCCAAACCTTTTATGATGAGTCTAAAATACACCCTTTTTAACAGTCCATGTGCTCTCTGCCAGTCTTCTACCTCCAAACACAGACACTGCACAGCCAACTCTTAATGTATATTAAATCCCCTGGTAGACACTCTTATTCAGAAGTAAAGTACCCTTGATCTACTCTAGCTTTATCCTGCCAGTTTAGTCTCTCAAATTTGAGACTTCAGCTGTGCTTATATAAAGATTTCAGAAGTATAACACAGCCGTAACTTATGTTCTGATTTCTGCACTTTTTCTCAGCTTTCCTTAACTCCCCTAAGTGTCCCCATAAAGAAAAAAACCTCTCGAGGGAGAAAGGAACTCACAGGACCCCAAACTGTAGGAGCAGGGTTGCAAGGGACCCTTTGCCTCTGTCTCTGCCCTCTTATGTTTTATGTCATCCCGTTCCCTTTTGTGTAATTAATCTGACAAGTTTTTGAACAGCTGTCTAACTTTTTCCCAGAGCCTTGAGTAGAAAATTTTTATCTTTGCTAAGAACAGCATGGAAAACTTTTCCAAGTCAGTTAACAGTTTGTCTCACTGTGGGTTTTCAAAGCCTGAGTACAGATTTACAGCATGTTTTATGTATATTTTTTTAGTCCCAAGGTCCCTTCTCTTCACAGATACATACACAATGTGTCATGTAGAAAATATAAATTGTTGATTGTACAGGCACTTTCCTCCTTTTTAAACCTTTCCAAAGGTCTTTTTGTTAAATACACCCAGACACCGTTTGACAGATGAGGGGCTAATTGCTCTGTGAATTACCTCTATCGATTCCTGTTTCATGTTGAGCCAAACAAACAAAAGATATTAATGCTTCGAAAAAAATGAATGATGACCTTTCTCTGCAAACACAGCTTGCGGCCTCTGATTATTGGTGATTCCAAAGAGCAGCGGTCAATCGCAATAGCTGTAACGCTATGATCACTATAATAAGCTTGCCTGACCTTCTCTGCCATGTTAAGTGGTTTAAATTTATTTGCCCAACAACAGTGGAGCTTTCATTTAAAGTCACAGAACATTCAATTCCATCCAAAGAGCACGGCTATTTTTTGAAAGCTTTACCTGCCCCTTTCTGGTTTTGTTTTTTTTTCTTTATAAAGAAAAAGCACCCTGCTTGGAAGTGATAATAATAATAGATCTTAGGCATAGATGAGGAGTTGTTTTAACCTGCATGATCAAGAGTCCTTGTTAAGGCTCTAACAGCATGGCTTTTTCTGGAGTATTTTGCTTTCCCACTGCTCCACTCATCTCAGAAGTATAATCCATTTTGCACTCTCCCTTCAATGGAGTTGCAGTTGGGCACTGTCTGTGCAGTTATCCCAGCTGGACTAAAAGAAAATCGTTATCACTGAATGCAAATGCAACCCTAAAATCCAGTTGCTTGAAGCAAGATTTCCCAACAAGTGGCTGATAGCAGAATTTGGCTACAAGCAAAACTCCTGCAAGACCTTCATCATCGTTCTCTTTCTTTTCCCTCTTCCAAGTCAATGTTAGTGTGAGGAAAATAAAAAAAAGAAGAAATCAAGGTGAAGCAAACCACAGAAGATGAAGAGCTTATCTTTTTGCTGGAAGCAGTCTGCAAATTCGCTGGGATGTTCTTTATCTTGATATTTACAGCTCCCCCTTTGGTTTCTTATGGACAAGAAATACGTGCAAGACAATCCTTCGTCTTGATGACTGTGATAATATGGCACCCTATCCATAAAATGGGAATAATAATCCTTAGTCCCCTTTTCAAAGTGCTTTCCTATGTGTTGGATATGGCAACCTCAGTAAAGTCCCTGGGAATTCAACATTCATTTTGATCACTGTTATAAGCCACTGTAGCCTGGTATCAAATGAAGGTAGAAATACAGCAACAGGAAAATATGGTCTAAATTTGTTAGAGACAAAAATACAGGATCAAAATGATTCCTGGGGGAGATCAACACCAGCAGAATGCTATTCACTTCTCTCAGCCTCATTTTTAAAATTCTATTTACTTTCCTCTCTACAAGGAAGCAAAGCCAGTGTTGCTTGGGAAATTCCCTCTCCTTCCACACATACCAAGTAGCAGCTCGGGGTCAGGACTCAGCCCACCTCCAGCATTGCCCTCACTCCCCTGGTCCCTATTCTGGAGTCTTCAGGTTGCCTCAAGCTTGTTTGCTTGATGGCACATGGATTCAGCCAACATCTGTAAACCCCATTTCCAGCCTGATTGCTAATTACTCTCTCTATTCCCCAAAAATAAGAAGGACTCCAGGGAGAAGCAACAAACACTCATCAAGGTGACTCTGCTACAAATACAAGGCAGATTAAGAGGGGAAAGGAAGTTCACATGTGTTGGCAGGCTGGTGGCATCCTCAAGGGCAGATTTAGGTAATGAAGTAGATACGCCTAGCTTGAGGAAAACTTGGAAGTGTAAGAAAGCTGAGTCAAGTGCAGGAGGGCAGGAGCTGCCAAAATAAGTGTTGAATCAGGCAGTCAAATCATAGAAGAGAATGAAGGAAGGAGAAATGCAGGGAAAGTACCCTGAAATTTTCTCTGTGGATATACTGGCACAGAACATGGCTGTAGAGGATGTTTGTGTCTGCGAAAGGAACTTCTTCCCTAAATGAATTTATTATCAAAATGCCCCTGAGGCTGGAATTTAATTTCAAATGGAGCTTAAGTAATCAGACATCTATGTCTTGGAGCTGTAAAAGTCTGAGGCCTGTTGTGCTGCAAGAGACAGCTATATCTTTAACATCAAAAATTAAAGTTCTGAGAATAGGGTGTTTCAGGCTTAAGAAAATTCTGATGCATTTATGTCCCCTCCCTGGGACTGTTTAAGGCCAGGCTTAATCCAGGCCAGGCTGGATGAGGCATTGAGCAACCTCGTCTACTGGGAGATGTCCCTGTCCATGGCAGGAGGGTTGGAACTAGATGATCTTTAAGGTCCCTTCCAACCCAAACCATTCTATGATTCTGTGATTCTATGTATCCATATGGGAGGCTCACTCAAGAAACAGTCCTTTTAAATTTTCACATGGCAAATAGCCCTGGATCATGGGAGTGGTATGAAGGATGAAATCTCAGTGACCATATCAAGGAAGAAGTTGTCCTTCCTCCCCATTCAAGCAGTCACATTGTATTTACTGTCCAGACTGGCCACCATAGAGAAGGGCAGTTCTTGGAAGTAGCAGTGTAGGGAACAACACCACTCTTCATCAGTACATCCTGGTAGTGTTCAAAGTCTAATAGATGGGGAAACTGAGGCAGGGAGATGGAGAGAAACACATGGGCAAGGAAGAAATTTGCCCATCTCTTCCACAAAGTTTCAGTTTTGTGATTCAAAGGAGGGATTATGAATAAGGTACTTAAGTAAGTTCTTCTTGATTTTTTTTTTTTCACTTTTTAAACCAAATATGTCAAACGAGCAGGTATGGATTCACAAACCTTGAAATAAAGAGGCATCTGGCTAAGTACTGAACAGGTGCTGAAAATATGTTCACACAGTTGTCAGAGGTTTTCAATATACTGATATTCTGGAGATATTGCGATGTTTTTATTTGTTTATGGTTGGGTTGCATTTTTTTTCAGGGAAGATATCCCTCAGCATTTTTACCTGGGCTACTGAGTGCATAGACGGTGGGGAAGGTCACAAATGGTGGAAAGACCTATGTTGTATAATACAAATCTTTATACACCAGCATGATTAAGGATTAGAAGTATGTTTGTCTGTTATCCACCAAAAGCTTTTCTCCTTCACACAATTGGTTGGTGCTGTCACGCCTGTCTGTTGTTCCTGTTGCTGTAGCTCCTACAGCCATTATTTTTTGTTTCTCACAAATCACCAGAAGTCCACAAAACACAGAGATGAGTATGCTCCTGCTTCCAAGAAACTGCTCCAGAACACCCAAGTCACTTCCACCCATTTTCATAGAATCATAGAATAGTTTGGGTTGGAAGGGACCTTAAAGATCATCAAGTTCCAACCCCCCTGCCATAGGCAGGGACACCTCCCACTAGACCAGGCTGCCCAGTGCCCTGTCCAGCCTGGTCTTGAACACCTCCAGAGATGGGGCATCCACAACCTCCCTGGGCAACCTGTTCCAGTGTTTCACCACCCTCACTGTAAAGAATTTCTTTCTTATGTCTAGTCTAAATCTATCCCCCTCTAATTTATATCCATTGTTTCTAGTCCTCCCATCCGATATTATGTTAAAAATTCCTTCCCCTGCCTTTCTGTAGGACCCCCTCAGGTACTGATGAGTTACTCTGAGGTCCCCTGTGAGCCTTCTCTTCTCCAGGCTGAACAACCCCAACTCCTTCAGCCTGTCCTCATAGGGCAGTTGCTCCAACCCTTTGATCATCTTCATGGCCAGTCACTTAAAAGTTCCTTTCCAGTGCATTTTGCTCAGGAGCAAACCTGACATTGAAAACATGAAAGGCATATAAGTAAAAGCCTCGGATAAACATTTTGACTAACTGGAGGTCTTGAAAAGAGCATTTCTAACCATAAAAAAGTAGGTATTGTGCAATCTTTCCTACCAGTACCTTCAATTTCAAATTTGGGTAGAGCACAATGTAGTCCTATGGCCTGGAGGCTGGTTAGTAGTACTTGGCTCCACCAGTGCAGCAGGCATTGGGTCTGGTCTCTCAGAAGAGCAGCTCTACTGAAACACCATTTCACACCAGCTGGGGATCTGCTTCTTGAGAACAAAGGAAACAAATTGCACTGGTTCCCTGAAGACAGATAGCTGGCATTTCCTCCCACTTGTGCCCCCATCAAGTCAAAAATAGATTTCGTTCAGGAGACATCAGACACAGATGAGGAATTCAAGCCATTCTCAAATTGAGGATGCTGCTTTGCCTCTGCTTCTTCAAGAACACCAGGATGCCACACTGCTGGCTCCGACAGACCGGATGCAATACTACATGGATCTCCAAGTACTTTTGATTTTATAGGACACCTCCCAGTGGAATGTCTCCAGTTGTTAGCTCAAGGGATGAAAAGCTTGTGAAGTTGTATTCCCACAGCCAGATGGGATGTAGGACTTTCTCCCTCAGCTGAGAACATTGCATTTCAAATCCTGTCTAGGTAAATTACCTTTCCAGGGCTGGGCATTTCCTTTTTGGATATTCCTTGGAAGTAACCTTCAGGGAATTGACTAACTTCTTAATGGCTTGGTCAGACAAGAAGGAAGGAAACTTGCACTGGTCCAGTGGGAGGCACCACTTCAGGCAGTCAGCATCCTGCAATTCTTCCAAGTCGGTGAATCATAGCAGCTTAACTCTCTTTCAAGGGCAAACTTCTTCCTTTCAGATAGGGCCAAGGTAGCAAAAGCGAGGCCTAAAATAGTTTCAGCCAACATTTCACTTTGAAAACAATTTCAAAGAGTCACTTCTGACTGCTAGGAAGATGTCTAGCCTTGATCTAGAAGAACTGGACAAAGCACATCTCTTCAAAACCTAGAGTCTGGAAAACAGGAACCTATTAAAATATGAAATTCATGTGATTTACTTAATATCTTCATGTGGTGTTGCAAAGAAAGGCACAGTCAAGCAGAATTGCCATTTCTTGTGGTTGCTGGAGATTAGAAATAGTCTGACACCTACCTGATTTCCTGATAGTTTATATTATATTGTAATTAAAAGCAGCTACATGCCTTGCAACAAAGGAAGTTCATGGTAGCACCATCATCTCTCCACTATAAAGAGGGATGTGGCTGTTATGTGCTTTTCTTTACAAAACATGGCTTCATCTCCTCAATCAGCTGGGTTTGCATCTATGTTTTGTTGCAAGTTCTGTTTCCAGTTCAGAGCTATGCTTTTCCAGGTTAACTATAGACTCCAGACTCTTTGTGAAGCTAATGTCTAGTGTCTAGGCATTCACAGTAAGTTAAGGCATTGTATCTATCAGGACTTGAATTTTGTATAGTAAGTGAGGAAAATAGCTGGGTAAGTGCTTCAGTGCTTTTTTTCAAGCTCTTCAAAGGGGGTTTGAATATGATAGTGGGTCAGAAAGATTTCTAGAGATAATAACTCATATCTAATGGAGGGAACTTTAAAAAAAGGTCAGGAGGTAGGAGCTTAGAGTTTCAATTCAGATGCCAGAACTAAAAGAAGGTGTCCATTTAGTTTGACCTCCTCATAAGAGGGTACTTTTGAGTCTAACTCTAGCGGTCCTTGGTATGGTGATGACAAGCAGGAGCTAAGGAAACAATTGAGAAAAGTTGTATCCACAGTCCTTAGACATTTTGGTTTTTGTCAGAAACATATCAATGTTTCACCTAAAATGAAATTCAGATTCATCTTTCCTTGACTAGTTATATTCTCTGATAGGGTTCTCTGGAAGGATTTTCTTTCTTGCCAGTAATAATGGTAACTGATTAAATGAATGAAGACAAAAAGTTCTGGGATGTATTCCTGTCAGAAACCAATGCAAACTGAGAGTTTTTTATACAAAAAGATGTTGAAAATTAATTATGGGAGAAGATCAGGAATAAAAGCTTTCTTTCTTAAAAAGTAAATAAAGAATTTTTTTAAAGTACCTTTTAAAACTCAGGTGTTTGAATGTTTTCCTGGAGCAAGTTGCAGGTGATATGAGATAATAGACTCAAAAGGTTTTTGAGAATCAAATATAACTCCTAACACTTACATGGCTTATACTAACCTTTTGCAACTTAGCCCACCCCAGCAGCAAAAATAGAGAGGTTTAGCTACAAAACTGCACTGTCCAGTGTTCTAACATTGTCTCACAGGATGCAATAGTAAAAAGCAAGCTACACATTAAAAGATAATACAAAACTAGTTGATGCCAGAATCATTTTTCTATAGCAATCTTCATATGAAAATAACTATTCAAGAGGAATGGCCAACCTTCATACATATGGCCTATGCAAGAATTAAAATATATTCTATGTGAGCAGAAAGAGATTTTTCATTCTCTTTAAATAATTGTTTAAAAAATATTCCAGTCCAAATTATGAACATCAAGCCCACAAAATGTTATTTTTAAGCATCAAGCTGTTTTCTTTTACTTAGAGAGAAGCCAAGGAATAAATTGCTAAATATAGTTTATATGTTGGAAACAGTGACACAACCTTCATTCTCCTGGTGCTGTAAAATATGTAACTTTAAATATAAATTTCGCAGAACAGTATTTTGCCCAACAGAGATTTCATTCCACTGAGTGAATCACATTAATAACACTTAGCTTATATAGTGCTTTTCATCTGTGGATCTCCCAGCACTTTACAAAACGTAAATTCATTACCAATATTTTACAGAGATGCAATAAAGGGATTTGCTGAAGGTTACACAGTGAGTTTAGTAACACAGCTGCCAAAGGAGTGAAGTCCTAAAATCTTGTTCCCCACCCATTAAGAGACAATGACCTGTACATTAATTCGTTCTTTTTCCTCTTCTTTCAGCATGTTTCACTGGAAAAACACCCTGAGAATTTATTACAGTGAAGCAAAACAACTCAGGTATCATCCAACATTTTGTGATCCAGCCACCACTAATACTTGTTTGCCCTATTTGCCATTGTGGTATCTACACTGAGAAAGCCAGGTGTAAAACACCTACACACAGAACAGTCCCTGATGAAGGAACTTATACTTGAACAAGTTCAGGGGGAGAAAAAAGAGAGAGAGAAGTGACACCAAGCATTTGACAAGCGTCCAACTGAGTTAAATACATTCCTCTAACTTTTTCAGTGAGTTACCTTGAGAATGAACAGCTTGGTGGAATGACAACAGGAGGAAAAAGGGATGAAATGGGAAGGTGGAAAGAGGGGACTAAATAAAAATAAAATAGAGTAATAGCCCATGGTGATACATTCAGCCACAGCTTTCTGCAGGGAATGCACAGCATCAGTCTGAACATGACTTTTCCTCCCTCCTTTCAAAGACAGGAGTTTTCCCATACTAAAGGGTGGGGAGAGAAAGAGAGATGTTACAAATGAAGACATTAAAGAAATTCATTAATAGAAGTGCCCCCAGACACTGTCTCCAGCCCATCCTCAAGCAGTAGTATCTGCGTGTGTTACTCCATGCTGCTTCCTTAGTGGGCACAGGAAGATGTCCTGAAGGACACTTCCCAAAAGATAGCTATCTTCCCCATAAAAATTATATGTAATTTATAGGCATTTAAATGCAGACAAAAAATGGCATGACCCCAGGTTGTCTGTATTCTGAGAAGTAAGGCTGTCTCCAGAACTAGTGTCTCAGTGTCTTCCAACATAAACTGCATGCAAAAGAGTGAGTATTTAAAAAAAAAAAAAACTTAAAAAGTGAAAACAGCACAGAAAGTAGAAAAGAATTTATGACCTTGAACTTAATCTCTTTGGTAGAAAGACAAATAATCTAATCTGCAGGGAGTTTACTAAATTCTTAGCATTAATAGCTAAAGGAAGGAATTCTGGCCTTCCCAAATTCAAATGATAGAGACATGGACTTGAAGAAAGCATTTCATTGAGGATGATCATATGAGATTTGCGTGGATGTAGAAGGGAACAGAATATGTGTGAAGAACCAGCGTATCAGAGCACACTTGTGTCAGTTCCCAGAATTCTCAAAGAGGGAAAGAAAAAGTTTTCTGATACTTCATTTACAGTCTTGCTTTTAGCAGCACAGTAAAATCCTACATATCACCCTTGACAGATGTGCAGTGGTGTGTCTCTACATAAATAGAATTAATTAGATCATTGATTCAGAGCAGCTGAAAATCCGGCCCACTATTCTACAGCACATGTCAATGTTATTACACAAACAATAAGATTTGCTTAACAAAAATATAACTCTGGTTTTTCCAGGTATCACTGATACTTGATTGTTTCGAGTATTGGCTTTCTGACAGGGTTTGGAATGAAGCCATTTTTATTAATTTAGTTATTTTTGCTGATATAAAAGGTCGTCTATCATGTTAATGATGTATCGGTCTGTGGTACCACCGAACAATAATTACAGAATGTTCCTAATAGTAAATCATTTGTCACAATCAGAGCTCACTACAACAACCTTTTGTTGAGCAGTAGAATACATTAGGTGAATAGCAATACACCTTTATGCTTCCCAATTAAAGGATCCCACACACACAGAATTTACATGAACTTTAGAGTGAAGTATCATGAATTATGAACTGCTGCTTACAATATCTTGCTAGGTGTAGGACTTGTGGCTAATTTTTGAGTTGTCAAATCATTTGTATATATCTTTTCAAGTATAATTGGAGCTGCAGACAGATTTCCCAGTCTGTCAAATCAGAAATGTTTGGAAAATTTCAGTGGACTGGAGACTTTGAAAATAGACACAAATAAATATTTAAAAGACGGGCTAATCTATTCAGAATGCAAATACGTCCTGTCACTCTATTACTCCATTTAGATAGTGATAAAATTTCTTCTTGTTTTTCCATTTGTTATAGTGCGTAAAGATTTTAGTTTAGGAAAGAGGTTTTCAAGCTCTAATGGCAGGTAACACCTGAATTACTGACTGGTCAGCTATGGAGAATGATTTGATCACACTCTGCTGAAAGGTCAATTTTACATCCAGCTGCTGAATGTCATTTACTTATAGTAATGAAGCAGAGGAGGAACTTTAAGCACTTTCTTATTCTCATGGAGTTGCTGCGTGAAGTTATGCGATGAAGGTGGTTCATGAATTAGTCTCCTTTAAAATGGGCTCTAAACTATAAATAAATTCAAAAATCCCTGGGTTGAATATTCCCTGCATGTGGTTTTAAGGGTTCAGGCTTGGTTCAGGATCAGTAATCATGGCCTTCTCTTTGGAACTCAACACCATGCAGAAAGGACAGGCTATAGCTGTCACTGGTGACACACCCATTATGAGCCATTAAACACTTGGCCACATGAGCCCACTAAGGCCTAGATTGAATAAGATTAAACCAAACCTGAAAACAGATCTCTTTTTTTGGAGGTTCAGGGCTTTCATTTTCACAATACCACTTGTAGATGCTGGACTGCCTATGGCAGGGGGGTTGGAACTCGATGATCTTTAAGGTCCCTTCCAACCCAAACTATTCTATGATTCTATGATTCTATGACTGAGACAGCGTGGATTTGCCAGACCACCATGAGGTTTCCTCAAGGTCCTTCCAATCAGGTTCATCTACTGGGTACTTCTCTGTGTTGAACTGTTGAGCCTTCTGCCTCTTAGGAGAATGAGGCACATAGATAAGTAAGAGCAAAAAAAACCCAGATGAGCTGCCACAACACCACAATACTCCACCCAAATGCCTCAATTATCTTTCCCAGGCCCCCACAATGTCACATGCCACATCAGGAGCAGCAGAGGGACTACCAATGAGTAATTAAACCTCTTATTGCTTTGCATGGCTGAGTAGTTTCCATAACAGCACAGCACAAAACTTGAGATCCACAGATTTTTATATAAGCTCCTCAACATTTCTGCTTGCCTCTCTCTCCTTTTTTAATTTCAACCGTTAGAATAAACTTTACTGTGAACTGCTGGGAATAAGAGGATTTGAGCAGGCAAATGCTAAGATGATTGTTCATTAAACCCAATGACTTTGAAACTGCCTCTGTGTCAATTAAAATAAAAACTGTCAAATGCTTTAAAAGAGCAGCTTTGTATAATAGGAACTCCATTGAGTTTATTGGCAAAGAAAAAGAGACTTTTCAGGAGGTTATGCTGATGAAAATTATATGTTGGGGTTAGGAATGGTGTCCTAGGGTCTTTGGAGTTATCTTCAGTGAGGAAATCTGTACATAACGTGTGTATCAACATCTATATATGTTGATATATAGAATCATAGAATGGTCTGGGTTGGAAGGAACCTTATAGATCACCTAATTCCAACCCCCTTGCCCTGGGCAGGGACACTTCCCGCTAGACCAGGTTGCTCAATGCCTCACTCAGCCTGGCCTTAAAAACCTCCAGAGAGGGAGCATCCACAGCCTCTCTGGACAACCTGTTCCAGTGTCTCACCACCCTCAGTGTAAGGAATTTCTTTCTTATTCCCAGCTTGAATCTCCCCTCTTCCAATTTGCATCCATTCCTTCTAGTCCTGCCATCCTGTATCCTATTAAGAAGTCCTACCCTAGCCTTTCATAGGCCCCCTTCAGGTATTGATAAGTACCAATGAGGTGCCCCCCCCGAGCCTTGTCCAGGCTGAACAACCCCAAGTCCTTCAGCCTGTCCTCATTAGGGAGGTGCTCCAGCCCTCTGATCATCTTCATGGCCCTCCTCTGGATCCACTCCAACAGCTCAGTGTTGGAGACTACAGAACTGGACACCATACTCCAGGTGGGGCACACAAACACATTCACTAGACAGCTAGAGAAAGGAGTTTGGCCTTTCATTTCTGTCTTTTTCTTATTCCAGTGTTTTTTTCTCCCAAGCTAACAATTAGAATTAATTGTCAACTTATAAACCACGGGGTTTTGTTTTGTTTTGTTTCTAACTGGATGCAGATTTAACACTTCGTATAAACTTAAAGATGCCGTTATGTTACAGTAGCCAACCAATGCGACAGGGGATCTTCACGCCTGCATGTCAAGTGTCAAACATAAAATAGCTGTAAAAGGGGACAATAAAAAGCGTGTTACTGTAGGATTGTGACAGCCCCCACGCTTGGCAATTAGGGGGCCTTCATAACAATTAACAAAATTGAAATCAGATTGAAGAACTAAGTGTGGGTGGATAGGACGGACGTGATGGAAGTGCCTTCCTTGTGCAATCGTCCTTCTTCTCCTCTGTCTCATGGCCATGTGTGCGTGCTGTGACCATTTCTGGACAAGAAGAAAACACAATTTTTTTTTACTGAATCCCACAGGAAGAAACAATGCCTGGAGAAGGAGAAGGGGAAAATCTTACCCCTAAAAAAATTAGTAAATTCAAATGTCCCTCCTCCCCTCGTCCCCATGCACATCACCCACCCCTCACCGTGTTCTGTCCAGAAGAAAAATCCCTCAGCCGCAATGGTTGTTTTTATTAAATTCTCCTCAATAAAAAGCTCAGGCAGGATTTATTAGGTACTCAGGGCGGACGTTTAGTATTTCGCCAGTTATTAAGTGAAAATCAATAGAAAGCAAAGAAAATGGAAGTCACTGCACTGTTAGCACGCTGTTGTCGCCCAGATATTATGTCGGCTGTCTTGTAGATTCATGACAGACGAAAGCGGCCGGGAGAGAACTCTTTCTGCTTACATTGCAGGAGCCAAAGTGGGGTTATTCATTAGATCAGGCAGCTGGCCAGATGGATTTCCAGTTCAGTTTTACCATTTATCTTAAAAACGCCTGTATCGAGTGAGAAAGAACACTGATATTATGTGATATCGATGGCAGCTTTATGTATCTAAATCAGGATTTATTGTTATTTTGTTCCGAAGACCTTTTTTTCTCAAGAAATACCATTTCACTGGAAGAAAATAATAGCTAAAACCTTGTCAAAGATAACCTTTCATGTTGTTCGTGCACTGCTGGCTGTAAAACAAATAGAACCCAGGGTATAAATAGGTTTAACCACATCCTTACAAATCATTCCCTTTAGGATTTTCTTTCTTCTTTTTTTTTTTTTTTTTTTAATGGTACAAATGTGGGATTTGGTCATTAGTTGTTTTTCTTGCCAGTAATTTAGCTATAAATAACGTCAGCATTTGTTTTAATTGCATTAAAAAGCAATAGAAGTTTTATGTCCCTGGAAGGCCAGAGCAGAAGGGTTTTCTTTTCAGAGGGTGGGTTTGGGGAGGAATTTTTTTGGGAGTTTTTTTGCCTTTTGCTTTTTTTAAAGCCTCCCTCTCTCTGTTACCAAACTTTTCACCCAGATCATCACAACAGAAGCAACAACAGCTGTTCTACCATGAAAAAATAAAAAGTGATTTTAAGAGACAGGAGCAGATCTCTGAAAAAGAGTGGCTCCTGCTCAGGCATCTAAAGGAAAAGTGTGGGTTTTCAGAAGTTTTCCATGTTCAGAAAGTTCCATTTTCTCCAGACCCTTTCTCAAGATTGATTTATTTTTTGCCCTAATCAGGAACAGAGTGCTGCTTGTCCTCAACCTCATCCCAGTGCAAAATGTGCTATTGAAATAGCTACAGCTTGAAAAATCCTACCTTCCAAAAACTCCAGGTGCTCAGTTTGAACCCCAATGTAAATAGACATGGGATTCTGCACTCTCTGACACAGCAGCTGTTGATGGCACCAGAACTGAGGAGCACACCGTGGCTGGGTGGTGGCAATCCCAGTATGTTTTGCTTGCCTGTCTGCAAATAAGGCTCCAAACTCAAAAACCTCCTACTTCAAAAGTCAAAATCAGAATAGAATAAAATTAAGCCAGTGCTGCTAATCTTTAAATTATTTGAAATTAAGTTGTGAGAGGTGGGGATGGATCGATGGCCTTTAAGGTAAGAACAAACGAGACAAAGCTTAATGGGCTTCCATGATTGCCCACCAATTAAATTGAGAAAGGCCCAATGGGAGAGACAAACCAGCTGAGAGATCAGCCTTTTCAATTCCTTTCTTTCCTCTTAACCGTGCTGCTATTGAACATCTTGACTTCCTGAGGGAATGGTGATTTTAACCCATCCAGGTCCATCCTGGACCATGGCAGCACCATCCAGGCTGTCCCAACTGGGCTTAGCCCCTGTCAGGATCTCCTTAGTCATGACTCAAACAGCAGCTTCAAAACACAATACTTAGTCAAGTCATCCTTCAAAGGGTATGAAGCCTGTGGAGCACAGGAAAAAATAAAAAAAGCCACTTTGAATGAGGCAGATAGATACCAGAGAACTTAGAAAGTTGTAAATAACATCACAGCCCTGGCAGGAAGAAGCAGAGTGCATTGCTTTTACAGTTTTTTCCTCTTTTCCTTCTGGGAGTGTCAGCCCGTCACCATTTCATTGACGTGCTGCACGGTTTCCCCTAGCTCTGATATTTTTCTAGGACCTTGGAGTTTTTAGATTGTCTTTGAATCCACTGAACCACGGGAAGAGGAAACCATTGTGACTAGGATGGGGTTACACATGTGTGCTCTTCCCCTACCAATAGCTCAGCTATTGTTATACTGCAAAATCCTTTGATTTAACACCAAATCCCAGTCACCCCAGTGCAGATGATCAGAGAGGCAGTGGCAAAGGACTTTTCTCAGCCACAATTTCATTCCTCTTCTCAGAAAAGTCTTTAAATACAGGGGGGAGAAAGCTTAAAATCACCAAGCATATTTATCATTATAGTAAAACCTGCTCTTCCTACAACATCTCATGAAGCTGAGCCTTATTCACATCCATGGGCTGGGCAGCCTCCATGTCTATTCCTTGTTTATTCCACCTGGTGCTATCTCCACTGCCTCTCCCTCTCATCTGTGTGGTTTGTGAACACAGCCAGAAGAGCTTGATGAGCTCTAGTGTTGGCCAAAGTTTTCTACATCAGTCCCAAGGCAGGAATTCAAAGTGGAGATGAAGTTTTCTTTCCTCCCTTTCTTCTCCCCCACTTTCTCCAAGCCAGTTTGCTCAGTAGTTTTCTCAGTGTGAACATAAAAAAAAATACTAATACCTGATTTGATTAGACCAAGGCCTGCTTTTCTTTTTTTGAGAATTGTTAATAAAATCACACTTCTAAAAAAAAAAAAACACCACAGGATGGAATGTAAATGCTGCACTAATTTAATTACACTTTGGCGCTGGGAGACACTAATGTAAATATTCTGGTGAGTAGGCCTAAGACACTTGAAGTAATTACTTAAAGGCTTCCTTTCAAAGAATCTCCCCCTTTTTATTAAATGCCTTTTAACATTAGCACTTTCTTCCTGACAAATTAAATGAAATTTCATTACTCTCCCTGACTTAATGGCATGAGGCTGCCTGCTGCAAGTGAGAGTTAACCCTCTCTGGACAGAAGACACTGAGTTTGTGTGTTCTGGTTGGCTCCAGGTGTCATCAGGCTGCCTGAGCATTCTCCCAGCTCCCCATCATCATCTTCACATGCAGTCACAAGCTCTGCCTCACACCCTGTGTCTCAAAGCATTCTACCTATTGGTTCATGTATGTCTGCAGCCCAGATCAACTGTCAGGTGTGGGATATTACCTAGGTCTATACTTTATCCAGGTTTAGGGAAGTGCAGGTTGAGACTAGGTTGTCCAGAAGATCTTTCAGAAGACCTCATAGTAACTTATCAATACCCAGAGGGAGCCTACAAAAAGGCTGGGGTAGGACTTTTTAATAGGGTACAGGATGGCAGGACTAGGAGTAATGGATGCAAATTGGAAGGGGGGGGATAGGAAAAGTTCTTTACTGTGAAAGTGGTGAAACACTGGAACAGGTTGCTCAGAGAGGTTGTGGATGCCCCCTCCCTGGAGATGTTTAAGGCCAGGCTGGATGAAGCACTGAGCAACCTGATCTAGTGGGAGGTGTCCCTACCCATGGCAGGGGGCTTGAAACTAGATGATCTTTAGGGTCCCTTCAAACCCAAACCATTCCATGATTCTGTCTGTAAAAATAAGAACCTTATGAGGCCTTTTTTGTAGAATTTGTAGAAATCTAATATCAGATTCATATTTATATTGATCAGCATGCTAGGCAGCATTTCATGACACTATGAAACTTCTAAAATACCACAAATCCAGGACCACAGGCACCTTTAGCACTGTATTCATGTACTCACAAAGAGAGCTGAGAGAGAAGGGATGTTGCTAATCAATACCTGCGCGAGCAGATTTACTTTTTGATCAAAGTCCACTTGACCAGTCCATTTTGTAACTTCCCCCCCAACATCGATTTCTCTTTAAATTAAATAAAAGTGGGGTCAGGTTATCTCCTGCTTTATTTACATACCTGCATAGCATTCACAGGTCCCACCAGGCCAGCTTCCAAACAAGGGAAGTGGTGCCAGACTTTCTGCTGTGCTGTTTACCTATGGTCCCCACAGCAATGGGAACCAAGAAAGGCTTTTAAAACACCTGAGTGAGACAACAGTCATCAGCTGGCAAAGAAAATAAAAAGGCAGTGAAACAATTGGCCTCTGTATGAAGCAGTTCCCTTAAGATAATTGCATCCTTTGGACTTCTCCTTAAAACATGACTCCCAGAGGTTGGCAGAATCTGGTAGGTTGGGACCCAGCCTCTGGAGTGTTTGCTGTTGAGGGCTGTAGTTATTTCACCCCTCAGACAACTTCTGACCCCACGAGGCTGACAGTGGGGTAGCTGGTATCCACATGATGTTGCCTCTCTTTCTATTTCTCTTTCTCTTCCCACTGCCCTATAATTTTGAGATTATAAAAGGACAGCTTTAGTGTCAACCAGCCAGCCACCAGATGTGTTTCAGTATGACATTTTGTACCATGTATTCTTCTGCTTAAGCCTTATTTCTTGCATTATTGTCCCACCCAGGTGTCACTTTCTGCAAACAAAAATATGGCCCCTTTGCTGTGGTGTTCAATTGTTGCCTCTAAAGGGAGTTGGTGGAGACTAGATGGCTTCACTTGAACACAATTTCCAATTCTGGACAGCACATCTCAGGCAAGGTTCAGGCAAGTCAGCAAACTCTCACTTTTTTACCCCAGCTGAGAATCTGGCTTTACATATAAATAGAAAAGAAAAAAATGAGCTGCCATATCCAAATCAATTCTGTCCTGCCTGTTGAAGCTGCCAGCAATGGAGGAAATTTATGCTGGTTTTAATAATGGCCTTAAAAAGTTCTTTGATGAAAAATTACCTCTGGGTCTGCCTCTTTTGAGCCTGCTTCACCCATAGTACTTGAGTGCCAATTTCCATCTTATCACAGATGTCCTTTCTCAAAACGCAGAGTATTTGGGACTGAAAACAAGGGCCTTGCAAACTCAAGTTCACATGGAACATTTTTTTTGGCAGGGTCCATAGGTCAGCCTATAAAGAAAGAAAATATCTCTGTTTTCTTCTGCGGAGTTATCAGATTTTGAAAAGAGAGCAGCTTTCTCCTCTTGTGAGGTCCAGGTAAAAGTTCACTCATTCCCTGGCTGCTCGCTTCTGACAAACAAAAATTAAGGACCTGAAAATAACTATTTTATCTAAAAAAATGCTAAACATCCCAAAACAAACATTCAGCTGTGCGACTGCCAAATTCCACAAGTAAAGAGAGCTGCAGGCCGAGACAGCTCATGTCTCACTGGGGAATAACGGGTAAAGTTTGGCCAGCTGCCCCTTCCAGCCCTTTGGGGACCCACAATCCAATTGCAATGTCTTAGAGGATGTGAATTTCAAGGTTACACCTGGGTGTTCAAGGGCAGGGCCAAGTGTAATCGGCACTTAGATCATAGATTAATCTTATTTGCCATCTATTAGGTTTGATTCCTGCTTCCCGCTCTCCCTCCCTAAAGCCAGGATTATTGTGATAGTTTAAGATAATGGATTCTAACGGAAGAAAGGTCACGCAGGCATTGAGATTTGGAACCTTAAGATAATATGATTAATCTAAAAGCTTCTTTCTAAAAGGGGAGGGGATACTCTCATAGGTTTAATTGAGGGGAGAGAGCGAGAGAGAGGGAGGGAGGGATGGAATTAGCAACATGAAAGGAGGAGAGAAGGATCCTACTTTTTGTCAACTGCAATTAATTAACATAGTAAGGAAGCTCTCTTCATTCATTTTCAAGATGATAAATGAGGTGGGTATTTTTTTTTCCATCCCTAAAAGTGATGATTATTCTATTTTTAGATTTTTATTGAAAACTGTTAATTGCTAATAAACATGCATATTGATTTTCATGGATATACAAATGTAAACTATCTGGAGCACACACAGACATACAGATAAAAAAATTTACAGTGTGAAGGCTGGCAATTGCTGTAGAAATGAGATATTCTGGTATCAGATACTTGGCTTTTATAGGTACAGTAAGCAAACTCTACAATAGAGAAATAGATTGTAGTAAGTTTATAGTAGTAGCCAAAATATTCTGGGGGAGAGACTCACCTTCACAAAGATCCAGCCACACCGTATTACTGTGCAGCATTACATAATAAAACCTTTCCTTAGTTATTTATACTGCCTGAGATTATCAGATAAAGGAATCTGAGAACAAAGAAATAGTCCCTTTGTTATTTATGCTGTTTATTTACTTGGGCATTTGGATAACCAAACATTAAAAAAAATCAAATCACATCCTTATGCTCTGCACATGTCGTTTCAATACCACAGGAATTTTTTAAAATATTTTTTTGAAAAATGTCTGTCATATTTCTGTTTCATTTCTAAATCATAAAAATATTTCTCTTAAGATCTATAAACAACCACCAAACACCAATAAATATGTTACAGGCCCAAATCAGAATTGTTATGAACAGCCACTGAAGTATGATGACCCTGGCCACCCACTGACTAAAAATAATAAAATGCAAATACATTTTAACTGACTCCTGCCTTTGAGATCTTCTGGTTCAAATGTCATCCTTTCCTCACCTACCATGGTGACCAGAATGTTTTTTCCCAGTCAAAAAAATTACAATGAGGTATGCACACAGCATTAATTCCACTTTCTGGGAACCCCCTTTAAGTTTATGGAAAAAAGCCCTGGAGTTGGGAATGTTGCAGGGAACTAGAGGGTGCTTTGTACTTCTGGCTTCTGCTGAAAGGATTTAGAAAATGTTTAATATGTTACTGGAGACTTTACAGAGCCATAACTTATAAAACCTAAAATGCCCCCAGTCCATATTCAGATTGGGTGTGTCAGTTGATGACAAACTCAACATGAGCCAGCAGTGTGCACTCGCAGCCAAGAAGGCACCAACCAAATCCTGGGTTGCATCAAGAGGAGTGTGACCAGCAGGTCAAGAGAGGTGATTTTACCCCTCTACTCGGCACTGGTGAG